>JACXGJ010002864.1:23758-60256 GCA_016801105.1 Esox niger
CACACACACACACACACACACACACACACACACACACACACACACACACACACACACACAAAGCTTAAAGACATTAAATATTTCTTCCAAAATATCATGCACTAGTTGCATGCAGTTACAACAGATTCTGAATTAAACGTTCTAAGACATTTGGGTGAACTTAAGGACACTGAAAAGCATGCAGACAAATTCCATTGCATGAGGCCTATATCATTCAGTCTGAAAGTGTAGTAGTTTGTTCTAAACTCAAAACCCCCTCCCTAAAAATTAAATATGGTGGTGGTAGCATCATGCTTTGGGGATGCTTTTTTAAGGAAACAGCTGTTCGTATAGTGGTGAATTAATAATGTACACAGTTTTCAAGGGTGAGAGTAATTCAATTTTTCATTTTTGCTTTTGATAGTCTATTGTTCATGATGTTACAGCCTCTATCTTATTCCGGTTGTTCTCTACGCTGTAGACATTGCAATCCAGAAATACAACACATTAGTACTGTAAGCCCATTGGCTGATTTCTGTCGTTCTTTGACTGGATGTGACTTCCTTCCTGTGTACAGATTAACAAACATACATTCATACACTTCTACACTAACACCTATCACACATGTAAACAAATACATTACATGTTTGATAAAACAATTGTACAATTCAAGCTGTACAATTTCATTTTTAATGAAAAGGAAAGGCCCACTTGTTACAAAAACACAAAAAGGAGTATCTGACCAATGTGGTCTTAATGGTCTTCAAATTAAAATGAATGTAAACAAGACAATAGACACCCCGCACTCTGAGATATAACTCAATGTATGATAGTCATCTATCCCTCCCCCATCTTAGGTAAGAGTAAAAAAATATTGATATCAACAGCCTTCTATCAGTGTTGGTGTTCAGCTGAAAATCAGACCCAACATAACATCATGATTAAACATTACCCCAAAGTCCACTTGAATTATCAAACACCCGCTTGTCCGTATCATGATCCATGCTACAGTATCATACAAAAGACTAATTCATATCTGTGAAATCATGTGGTATCTGAAAAAATCTACCTTTAATAGGGAAGGATTCTCTATTCAAACATACCATGATAACCATCATAATGTCAATCATTATGCATCATCACAAAATAAGTAAAAGTCAATTTTTAGGATTGTCATCGTATAGTTTCCAACCTGTTTTGCGAGAGACAAACCTCCATACATATAAAATCTCCATATCAGTTCACTTAGGAAAATCATTGATTGTAAAGGAATTAAGTTAGTTTCCAATCAAGTGTCCTTTAGTTCTTGTCTTCAGTTTTCTTGTATCGGCGATGTAATACTACAATATAAGTTACTACAGTCAGTGTGATGTGGACCCCAAAAATTGACTGGTTGTCCTAACAAGTCAGTGTAGGTCTACAGTGCAATAGTCAGTTTCCATCTCTTCACAAATTCAAAATTAACACTAAAAAACAGTGTCTTCCACTATCCAGTCAACTGGCCAATGGTATGTGGAGCCCTTCAGGACTCATGTGGATCTGTTGAACGTATAATTGCAAACGATTAGTGTAGTTCAACAGTCCAAACTGTCATCCACTGGGTACAGTTCCGTCAACTCCCAACAATGAAGACAATAGATCAGTCCTGAAAACTCGTGGACAGTGTTACTATCATTTGCCATGATGGTTAGATCTATTCTATTAAAATGTTCGACATTATATCAAACAAACAATTTCTAAATAAACAAATTAAAAACAAATACTGTAGATGGAAGATGTGAAACAACAGATGCCAATGCTCCATAATAACTATGCAAACAGAAAAAAAACTTTTTCTTGTAACTTTATAAGAACCAATTTAATTTGCTCATCTGGTTCCAATCATAATCAATGATCATACACTACGTTTTCCCCGGCTTTCACTTCATGGAGTCAACTTAAATTGTCACCATTAGTGAAAGCAGAACTATGACAAATATGGCCACAGGAGGCACCATCCTTTCAGGATGGACAAAAATAGAGAATTGGTGGCTGGGATTGATAGAGTCAATTCAGTAAGGAGTTGCATACTGTATATACATAAGAAACAAGTGGCAATGTCAAAAACACTAACATTCAAAAACATCAATGTGCAACATGGTACAAATTCACCTTACATACAGTGGATATAAAAAGTCTACACGCCCCTGTTAAATTGCCAGGTTTCTGTGATGTAAAAAATTAGACAAATCATGTGAGAACTTTTTCTAGTTTTAATGTGACCTACAATGTGTACAAATCAATCGAAAAACAAATAAATCTTTGTGGGGGGAAAATGAAAAATGAAAACCTTACAAAATCCTGGTTGTACTCATAAAATTTTCCTGACATTTTCTTAGTTGCTTCCCAGAGCAAAAGCCATAGTCCACAGAGAGCTTCCAAAGCATCTTCATATGAATGGGCTATGGGGTAGGGTGGCAAGACGGAAGCCTTTTATTACAAAGAAAAACATCCAAGCCTGGCTAAAGTTTGCCAAAACAAACATCAAGTCTCCCAAAACGTAGGAAAATGTGTTATGGTCTGATGAAACCAAGGTTGAACTTTTTGTTCCAAAAGGTATGTTTGGCCCAAGAACAACACTGCACATCACCCAAAGAACACCATACCCATAGTGAAGCATGGTGGTGGAAGTGTCACATCCCCGCCTCCGCGAGCGCGCTGCAGAGGGCGCCCGCGCTCCTGAGTCAGCACCTAATCACACACCTGTCACCAATCACCTCATCGCACACCTGTCCCTATTCTCCTCATCACCACCCATACAAATACAACTCCCTGCCACTTCTCCCCTGCTGGATCAATGGTTTACGCAAGCATACCACATCTCGCAATCTCATCGAACAGACCTTCCGTGTACCGATTTATCGCCCGTCCCCGACTACTCTGCCTGAGCCCTGCCTGTACGTCTGTTCTCTGCCGGAATTGCGATCCCTTGCCTGTCCCCGATTACTCTGACCGTCCCTTGACTGTGCTTCTGCCGCCCGCTCGTGTACCGACCATCCGCCTGTCCCTGACTACTCTGCCTGCCACTCGTCTGTGCCTTCGCCGCCAGTCGGTGAGACGCCTCACCTCCCGTCCCCGTACACTCTACCTGCCCGTTCCCCTCTTGCTCCCAGTCCGCACTTGGATCCTTACCTGCTGCCCTGACAGGAAGCATCATGCTTTGGGGCGTTTTTTCTTCAGCTGGAACCGGGGCCTTAGGGTGGAGGGTGTTATAAACTGTTCCAAATACCAGGCAAAATCGGCACCAATCCTTCAGGTGTCTGTTAGAAAGCGGAAGATGAAGTTCACCTTTCAGCATGACAACAACCAAAGCATACATCCAAATCCACAAAAACATGGTTTCACCAGAAGCAGATTAAGGTTTTGGAATGGACCTGCCAGAGCCCAGATCTGAATCCAATTGAACATCTGTGGGCTGATCTGAAGAGGGTGCTGTAATGAAATCAGAAGGTGCTTCATCAAAGTATTAGTTTAAGGGTGTGCACACTTATGCAACCAGGTAAAACTTTTTTTTCCCCTCAAAGATTTCAGTTTGTTTTTCAAATGAATTGTTCACGTTATAGGTCACATTCAAGATGGATTTATCTTTGTCAATTTTTTTACATCACAAACACCTGACATTTGAAAAGGGTTGTGTAAACTTTTTATATCCACTGTAGCAAAAAAGCTCTCAAATTTGACTTAACCTCAGTACCTTCCCACGGGTCTGTAAATATGTCTTTCATGCATTTATAAATTCCTGTAGTTTGTAGGCATATAATTAAATAATCACTTTGCCCTCTAATGGGTAAAGTGCACAAATAAATTGTAGGAGAGAAAGAACTCCAGCCCAGTTCGAGTGGTGCACCTGATGCAACCACATGTGTCACGCCTCCACCTCCGTGAGCTCGCAGAGGCGGGCACTCGCGTTACTGACATGCAAGCGCGCACCAATTCCCACATCTGTTCCCACTCTCCGTATCACCCCTCCGTATATATACAAATCCCTGTCACCTCTTCCCTGCCGGATCAATAGTCTCTGTTTGAATGCCATATCTGGCTCTTCGCAAACCTTCATCTCGCCTCTCTGTGTATCGACCAATCGCCCGTCCCCGACCACTCTGCCTGATCCCTGCCTGTATTTCTGCTCTCCGCCCGAGTTCTGACTGCCTGCCTGTTCCCGACTACTCTGCCTGTTCCCTGCCTGTACTTCTGCCTCCAGCCCGTTTGCCGACCTTCCGCCCGTCCCCGACTACTCTGCCTGCCACCTGCCTGTACCAACGCCACCGGTTCTTGAGTCCCCTCACTGCCCGTCCCCGACAACCCCACCTGCCACTCCCCCTCTACTCTCCAGCCAGCGCTTGGATCCTTACCTGTGCTCGTGACAACCTGGATGATTGTATTAGCATATCAACAGCACCCACATTTAGCATTTTCACAGGACAATGGCCAAACTACCTAATGACAAACACAAACATTATGTCTTATTAACTGCCTACATTTTAGAGAAATTCTCAGACTTTGATTAATTTGTATTTTATTTTTATTTTATATAGTGGCGGTCAGCCAAACCCAAAATCACAATATATGCATATCTTGACCACATCTGTAGTTCTGTTGACATTAAGATTGTGCTATCATCAACAAAGGGGGATGACTTTAGGTCTCTACCCTCACTTCAGTTGGCTTCAAAATTATACATTTCAACGTTATAACTATTGAGAGGAAAATATATTTAGCTTTTACTTAGTGTTTGATTATCCCAAAACTGACTATGCTCATGTTGGGGACATTACCACCGGTGAGACAAGTCTGAACAGTTAATTGTAACCCTTAACCAATAAGCTACTCTGATTTAATGGGAAATGTTAGGGTCATCTTTGGTGTCATCCCCCCTACACGGAGCCCTTGGTTTTACCCACTTAGGGTGAGCCAGAAATAAAAAGCCAAATGCATTGCTTAATGTATGAAAAGGAAATGTAAGTTTCCACAAATTTGACATGGTCCTCAGAAAGTCTGTAGTAAGATATGTTATTCTTTAAACTTAGCTGATATCCTTCGTTAACTGAAGGTTCAGATTTATTGACCTACCCATGTAAAATTGTTGCTGTTTGTACAAATGTGCTTGACATATCTATACAGCAACTCAACATTAGGTTGGAAATTAAGAAAACTCTCAAGAATGGTAAATGTTGTCTCTCATAGTTGAAGTGTACCTATGATGAAAATTACAGGCCTCTCATCTTTTTAAGTGGGAGAACTTGCACAATTGGTGGCTGACTAAATCCTTTTTTGCCCCACTGTATGTTGCACCTTTACAAAGATAAATATAGAATCCAGAAACAATTTCCATCTTTTTGCACTCTTCAACTCTGATCTGTACTAGATAAACTCCAAATAAGCGTAAACATTTTCTCTTAAAAATCACTATAAAAAGTCTCAACCCAATGTCAATTTGGCTTTAGAACTATTTACCGTTTGAGATATAACTGATGGTCGTAACCAATCAAAACCAGAATAAGGAACTCGAAGTATTCAGTGTAGCTAAATTAGAAAACCCAATTTTGATAATGTCACCAGAAAAACTGTTTCTCCTCCAAGGAGTTCAAACGATAAAAAAAACAGATTCAAGCAGCCCCCCCACACACACTTTGTATGAGTGAGTCTCACACTCCAGGGGGTCTGTACTTTTCTTTGCAATTTGGACTGTGTAAAACTTCTCAACATGGTTTTCTAGAATAGGACTTAATGCAGAATTGCTTTCTTAATTTATAGTAAAACTTGGTAAACATCTAAGAAATAACAAAAATGTGCTCCCTACACCTTTTTACAAACTTGTTCCATAATGCATGAGATTAATATGATTACTTCTAATCAAATATCAAATAAAACCCGAACAGTCACATTCTCAGTCACTATTCATCCCAACAAATTAGTTATTTCTTAGTTAATAAGATGTATTCTACTCAACATAAAGATGTTAGGTTTTACATTAAACAAACGGTTTAAAAAAATATATATGTCAAAAACTGTAACTAGATACTAAGGGCCATAACAGATTTTCTATTATAGCTATTTCTATTTTTACTAAGCAAACAGGAAAACCCAATTTTTCATTTAAGTACATATTTACTTGCATATTTACTTAATTTGCTTTGAACTCTAAGTTCAACTATTTTTCACCATTGATTATCATTTCATACATTCCCCCCTTGCTTGCACATCAATCAATGGAAAATGTCACCATCCGTGAAAGCAGAACCATTGCAGGATGGACATGAAGAAAACCGAGAGTAAGGATGAATCAATTTTTCATTCAGCAAGGAGTCGCAAACTGAATATACATCAAAAACTAAATTGAAAATGATAAACATCCACAAACAAAAACAATAAATGTGCCAAATGGTCGTTCGTGTAAAGGAATTATAAGTCACATAACCCTTTGATAAAGTTGTCTTACTCACTGAAGCAACACCCAAATTAGCATATCAAAATTCATAAAACAATTGTGACAACAACAACATTTCTCAATTAACCTCCTAAAGATTAGGGAATTTCTACAACTTTGATGCATGTCTATGTTATCATTTTGATCTGCAACACAACCAGGAGGACTTTGGACAGGAACAAGTATTTTAAACCTGGTAATCCAGAGGAGTGGGCCAAGACCTCATGTCCTCCTAAAATTAAACAGGGAAGGAAACAAGGAAAATTTAGAGAGTGCATTCCTTAGATTTACAAGGATTTGCAGTGGAGAATAAGAACTGACCCTACTTCCCCGGCAAAATAATATGGCAGCGTAAGACCTTGGGGCTGAGACAGGGAGGTCCAGTGACACTGTGGCCCTATCCGGGTGAGGCCCTGGACAGGGCCCAATAGGCAGGAAATCAATACACCCACATTGCCAAGCATCAACCATAGGGACACCAATCAACCGCAACCATCCTGAAATGATGTTCGAATATTGATAGCAGAGTTCAATCCAATTGAACGATAGGCGCAACAGAGAGGCAACAAGTAAGTGTCTCCGCCCCCAAATGGCATTGGAAGGAGGGCATCCTTGTGGCGATGAGAGCCCACCTGGCAAAACAGCTAGGGTGGATAGTAACAAGCCTTTCCGGTCAACTTCAGACCACTGGGCCAATCTGCTCATAATCATAGACCATGCTGAAGAGATGAGTCTTTAGTAGACGCTTGAAAGCTTGCACCAAGTCTGCACATAGAGCCTTAGTTGGAAGATCATTCCACAGTAATAGAGCTCTATGAGAGAAAGCCCTGCCTCAAGCTGTTTGTTTAGAAATGAATTCTAGGTACAATTTGAAGGCCTGCATATTGTGATCTTAAGTTACGTGTTGGTATGTGTGGCTATATCATTTCAGCGAGGTAGGTAGGAGCAAGTCCATGTATTGCTTGATATGTTAACAATAAAACCTTAAATTTAGCCCTAACCCTAACAAACAGCCAGTGTGAAGAGGCTAGTACTGGAGTAATGTTTGACATTTTTTTTGTTCTAGTTAAGATTCCAGTAGCTGTGTTCAGCACTAATTGGAGTTTATTAATTGATTCATCAGGGTAACTTGAAAGAAGAGCATTGCAGTAATCTAATCTAAAAGATTTTTGCAATGTTCTGAAGATGAAAATTAGCAACTCTTGAGATATATTTCTCTATGTTCATCAAAGGAGAGGTCAGAGTCAAGGGAAATTAAGAGGTTTCTTTAAGTTTTTTGGAATACGACCATACAGCCATCTAGGTTCCCAGTGAGATCTGCCAACAAAACTCTGTTTCTTGGGTCCAAAAATGAGCATTTCTGTTTTTCTTGAGTTTAAAAGTAAGACGTTATCTGTCATTCACTTCCAAATATCTGAAAAGCATGCTTCCAAAGTAGTGCATTTTGGAACTTCTCCATACTTCTTCAAAATATACAACTGTGTGTCATCAGCATAACAGTGAAAATGTACATTGTAATACCAGATGACATCATCCAGAGACAGCATATATAGTGAGAACAATAATGGGCCCAAAACCAAGCCTTGAGGAACATGTTATTTGTCAGGGGATATGCCATACAAACATACAAACTGATACCTTTCAGATAAATAAGATTTAAACCAGACTAGAACATGTCCACCTAGCCCAATGTGGGTTTCCAGTCTCTCTAAGAGAAAAGAGTGATGAATAGTGTCAAAGGCAGCACTCAGATCAAGAAGCAACAGGATGTGGAACCTTTATCTGAGGCCATTAGAAGGTAATTTGTTAGTGCAGTCTCGGTTCTATGGCAATTTGTGTATTTAGAACTCATTACTAATTTAGTGAATGTGTCGAGTTATTCAAGATAAAACAATTCAAGAGTCTCACTTACACCAGATAAGGAAGGTTCAGGTCATTCTCAGGACAATTGAGATTTTGGGGAATATAGCTATTTAAGGAGGAGTCGGTTATTTGTTTTCTAAAGGTGATGATCTTTTCATAAAAGAAGTTCATGTTGGGCATTTGCTTGTTTGATAACTTTGCAATTGTACCAAAGAGACATTTTTGATTGTTTTTGTTCACTTCAATGCGGTTGGAGAAATAAGCCGATTGAGCCAATATGAGTGCTTTTCGGAATTGTAGTGTACTGTCTATCCAAGCTTGTTTGAGTACTTCCAACTTTGTGGAGTGCCACTTACGCTCCAATTTTGTGGAGGCATGCTTGAGTGCTCTAGTATTGTCTGTGTACAAGGGAATTTGTTTTTTGTTACATTTTTTTTTTTTTGCTTGTGGATTTATTTACTCTGTCATCGATGAGAGACATTGGAAGAATATCAAGAAATCTATGCTGGAAACAAAACATGAAATATACCTGAAATATTTTTATACCGGAACAGTAATTTCAGGGTCTATGAAAACTGTTGTGATGTCTTTTTAAGTGTAACTGAGAGTGTGCTGTTTGAGCCATCCAACACTTGATGATACCTATTACAGAAATATCAAAGTAGTGAAAACATCCAAAAAACATACAGTTTTCAAAGGGTTCACGCATTTAATTACAGGGCAGAGAACATGTTGAATCCCGGGAGAGAAGAGCGGGAAAACACCATGTTGTTCAATATTTTCAAATTGCCCAGATATATGTGAACTAGCATCAGACCTAGTTTACTTTTAATGTAATTGTTAATGAGTTAATCTGTGCCCCCCTGATGACTATGGCCCCCTGATGTTATTCCAAGTTGTCTGCAGACCCCTGATGACCGGTACATAATATCTGTGGCCCCCACCCCAATCCAGGTAGCCTATCCCTAATCTAAGGTATGATTGTGGCAGTGCATTGCACCTGAGACTACAATGTTAGGCAAGAATTCAGGAAACTCACTGATGCACATTGTGTATGGCCCAGGGGGCCTTTAAATAGTGGTGTGATTACTTTATGTGGCCTAGTCACAGGGATTACCTGGTCTTGTACAAATAACTTACTCTGAAGCATTTACAAACCGGTCTACACCCTACTCAACCAGAGTGGACTAGCGTCCCCACAGAAAGGTTCCACACAATGGAAATTGAGACCTAGACATGGAAATTGACTAGGGCTTGTTCGACTACCAAATCCTTGCGCAATCTTGATGTTTCATAATGTGGTGTAACTTTACGACTCACAGGCAATCTGTTTCCAAAACCAAGAACTCTTTTTATTAGCCAGTTAGCAGTTAGTAGTTAGTTTAGAAGTTCAGAATTTAACAGTAGGTCTTCAGTAGAATATAGCCTGAGACGTAAGATTATCCACCTGATTCACAGCACCATGCTATAAGAAATCAGCCTTTCGTATGGTGGTGTGATAATGATCGTGTACCGGTCGTCAAGAGAGAGTAATTCAATTATTTATTACAGCATATGAGTCTGTTGTGCATGGTGTTATAGATTCGATCTTACTTGGTCTTACAAACTCCATCTAAAAGAAACTTTAGAGACATTGTAATCCAGAATACACAACACAACAACACAGAAAATATAAGAAAATACTACAATAGAACCTGGTTTTGTCTGCTAAAAACACTGGATCATAACTGTCAAGAAGATTCTTCCGAAATCACGCCGACGCTGTGTAAAAAGCTTGTACATAGACACCAAAAGACTGTTTGGTTATCGTAGATTCTAATGGTGGTTCTACCAAACATTCATGTGTAGGTATTGAATGCTTATACAATCAGCATATTTCCATGAATGAAACCAATGTCAATTTATAACGTTTTTCTGGATTTTTTGTTGTTATTTTGTCTTTCACTGTTCAAATAAACCTACCAATAAAATGATAGACTGATTATTTCTTTGTCAGTGGGCAAAAATACAAAATCAACAGGGGATCAAATACTATTCCCCCTCAGTGTATATAATTTTTTTTAACATTTTACTCGTCTCACAAAGTTTTTCATAAATTCCTTTCAAGTACATCTTAAGTATTGGGAAATAACAGTACAAAAACGCTACAGCCCCTACAATAAACAACGTTATTTCTGTACACTTATTGTCAGCATACTCTCTGACACCATTTACGTTCTATTGAGTCATGTGAAGTGCAGAAATAATTGAGGAAATTCTGGAACACTATGGCTATTACGTTTATTTTTTTCAATTTATGTCACCAGTTTTCAATGGGTGCTCAGTCATTTTATTCTTCAGAAGTTTTATGTACTATAGAATCAGACTTATTCACCACGAATGTGTACATGTAGAAGATGGCGCCATTGAGTATGGCTGACGTTTTTCATGCGCCAACCAACTTTGCGGATTTATTGTTTTATAATTGTTACTAATGTGTAATTTTGCTGCATTTGCAAACGCGTTATTAACCTATAACAGACAATCACTACAGGACATCAGAACAGCACTGGAATTGTCTTTTGCAGACAGAAAATCAAGATCAACTAACAACTCGGGATACCCATTGTTGTGCTTACCTGAGCAAGCACCTCGAAAACAAAGTTTTCGTCTGACTGTGGGTACGGGGAAACTGTGCTCCTCTCCCTAGTATTCTCTTAGCGAACGTCTTGTCACTAGACAGCAAGCTGGACAAACTTAGGAGCAGACTAGCTTTCCAGTGGGACATTAAAATCTGCAATGTTGTGGTTTTCACTGAAACATGTCTGGAGCCCTCAATCTCTGATGCGGCCACTGTTCCAAAAGGGCTATCCATTCATTGACAGGATCAAACAGCAGACTCCGGTAAAAGCAGAGGGGCTGGTGCCTGCTTCATGCTAAGCAATCTTTGGTGACAGGATATGGACTGCGTTTCTTCTGGATGCTCTCCTGATCTGCAGAATTTTACGATTAAATGTCGCCTTTATTATCTACCCCGGGAGTTTACACCAGTCATTTTAACAGATATGTATATCCCCCCAAGCCAACGCTGGGGCTGTGCTCAACAAACTTTTTCAAGTTATCAATAGGCTTGAATGATTATACCCAGAAGCTGCCTTAATAGTTGAGGGCAATTTTAATGGCACCAATCCAAGCATAGCCCTATCAAAGTAAAAAAAAAACACATCAACCTTCAGACACATGGGAAAAACACTCTTGACAATGTCTACTCTCCATTTCATCATGGATATAAGGCCCTCCCCCGTCCTGCTTTCGGAAAATCAGACCATGCATCAATACTGTTGCTCCTTGCTTACAGGCAGAGGCTAAAACAAGAAAAGCCTGTGATGAGGTACATTCAATGATGGACGGACGAATCGGAGGTCAACTTACATGACTGTTTCCTCACTACAGACTGGGAAATGTTCAGAGAGGCATCTGGAGGTAATATCAATGAATACACAGCGTCCGTGACCGGTCTTGATAGCAAATGTATCAAGGATGTTGTACCACGTACAACTACCAAATAATTTCCTAATCAAGAATCATGGATAAACAGTGGTATTTGTGGCATGCTTAAGGCATGGACTGCCGCTTTCAGAATATCTATACCAGGGCTCCAATACCAGGAACATCTGGAGTTGTCTGAGAATCATCACCGACTATAAAGGCTATTCAGGCAGGGTTGGGGAAGTGCCAGCTTCTCGCACAGAGGAATTGACCTCTTTCTATGCTTGCTCTGAGAACGTCATCCCTGGCATGGACACTTAAATGGACGAGGACGGCTGCCCTTTAAAATGACCAGGGCAGAAGCCCTACAAAGAATTAACACCTGCAAGGCTCCTGGACCAGACAACATCCCAGGTCGTGTTCTCAAGGTCTGCGCAGACCAACTGGCTGATGTCGTTTACTGATATCTTCAACCTATTGCTTTGTCAGTCAGTGGTCCCCACTTGCTTCAAAATGTCCATCATTGTTATAATGCCAAAAAAACAAAAGGTCCTTAGTATGAATGATTTCCCGCTTTGTAAGTAGTAAATGTAGGGGATATTTCGTCACTTTGGTGATTTATGACCCTGGTGGAAGGGGCTTCCAGATTGATTTGACAGATGGGCGGGACATCCGGTTTGTTGGGTGGGACTTCCGGTGTGATGTATGGACCCCCCTGTATCATGTGTGTTACCGCATGACTTCCGGAATGACTTATGCATGTCCAGTGACTTTGTAATTTATGATTGCATTGATGTGTCCATGTTTGATGTTTTACAATGATTGATGAACATCCCGGACAAGTGTTATAACAAGTGGGTTATGTATGGTGTTCAACAAATGGGTCTCAGTGTTCCGGAATGTTAAATTCCCAGGCAATAAATAAGTGTTATATCAGCGGCATGATGTTTGATGTTCAACAAATGGGAGCCAGGTTTCAGCAATGCTGTAACCCCCAGTATTTTATGTTCCAATAAGTGTTAACAGATGTAGAACCCGTGGTTGTTAACCTTCCATGTTTTGTGTTTCACCAGTTTCGCAATCAACATCGGTGCTGCCATGTTGATTGCAGAGATCAATCAACATGCAATCAACATGGCAGCACCGAAATATGTTGGCACGGGAATGGAAGTTGGATGACGGCCGGATCGGTGGATGCATTTTCAACACTGAAATACCAGAGAATGCATTTCATGAATTACCCTAAGGCCATGAGTTTAATGCTGGTGTTACCAATCAAATGGTCTATAAAGTTTATGGATCATGCAGTCGGAAGAATTTACAAAACATGTCTCAAGAATACAACCAACCGAAGATTGAACTCTGTCAACTCCATCATTTGATATTCAAAAATGGTCTGATTAGGGCTGCGCTCCCACAGCCCCAGATACACCTTTAGCAATATTGTAATTAACACAGATTAGATACCTTTTCCAAAAACAATTGGAAAACAACCATCCCTCTTTGTGACACACGGCTCCTTCCTGCCATGTGTCAATTTTGCCAGAAAAATAAACCAGGACTACAGTATGGCTGAGCACAAATCCCCAGCCAGTCACACCCCAAAGGCATCAATAAGGGAAGACACAGTCAGCGTTAGGGGTGTGAGCTCAATACCCCATAACAAGAATTGGCTGTGTAGAAAAGATGGAATCAAAGAAAGAAACACCAGAGCAGAGTGGTAAATAGATACCCCAGTAAAAGGAAGCCAAGGTGCTTCAACAGTATGAGAAAATCGGGCATGACACCAAACACACAAGGAGAACCAATACAGATCAGTGTAGATCCATGGATCCAGACTCCAGTTATCCAATAGCTCAGGCCAAATGTCCAAGGTTCAAAACCTTAAAAGGCAAACAAATCAACTGCTTGGGCAGTAAGCGGAGAGCAGATGCGTGCTCTCCACCAAGGCATGACCAACAACAACTGCATACTCAAAATTGGAATGGCCAGAAACGGCGCAGGAATCTGAACCATCAGAGAAATAGTCAATTGGGATCTCAGTGAAAACTACATGAGATATAGTAATTAAGTCAATCAGTCATGTATAGTCATATTCTTTAACAGCCAGCTGTAAGGAAAAGCAACTGGGTTAAGAAAAGTTCAACTTCACAACAAAGCACTTGACATAATAAAATGAATGTTCTGCTATTTCAACAACCGAGTGAGAAATGTGCAATCCTGACCTGGTTGAGAGAGACATTCACAACCAGGTCAATCACTGCAGGACTCAGCAGTTGCAGCAACATAATGTAGACAGGAAACAAGTCCTCATACTATTACATCAAGTCATTTAAAACTGCACCCTACAACATGATAAATGTCACTGTGATGTATGGTGTACCGTTAACATAGAACCATCCTTTTCAAATAGTAACAGGTGGAAAATGCAGGGTGATCGGGTAAGCCCAAACATGGTGCAGATTGGACAGCATATTTTAGCTCCAGGAAGGGTTGATCCCCTTCTGGAGTCTTAACCAATAAAATCAGAGATTCAACTAAGGTCTCTCAGCAGCCACATTAGGGAGACTAAGTCCATGAACTGCAATACCCGACCACATAAACAAACAAACAATATCATATGCCATTAAGGGAAGTGGGCATTATCTGAAAACTTGTGCCTAATCAGTGGAGAGGGAGCGACCCTCTGGATTATCAAGACAAGATAGATCTCAAACCTTACCCAAAAGTTCCTGTTTAAAAAAAAAAAAAAAATGTTCAGCTGTAGTGCAGTACAGGACTGAGAATCAGATTACACAAAGATAATGAAATAAATCAACACTTTAGAAGAACAAATAAAACACATAATTTACCAAAACAAAAACAAATTGAGAAAGGATGATGTCACGAGGGCGCGCAGGGAATCCAAAGAGGGATATGGAGGCAGATGCTGGGGTGCAGGGGAAAACTTTAATTAAACTTTTTAAAAAAATAACGAGTGCCGTGCACTACAAAAAAACAACAAACTGAAACTAAGCGAACGGGAGCAGGGGCAGACGGACAATGACAATGACAGGCGACACGGACGTGACATGACAATGACCCAACAAAGGCAGGGAGAAACTGACTGAACTAAATACACAGACTAACAAGGAGAACAGAAACAGGTGGGGGCAAAACACAGGTGAACAAAATACACTGATCAACTGAAACAAGGACATGACAGATCACAGACAAACAGAAAACATCGAACGGAACGGCCCCAGCAGGCCAGGACCATGACAGATGGTAACAAGGTACAAAGGTACTCAATTTTCTTAATTTTCTTATGATTAGGTTTTCCTTTTGTAATTGTCTTCCTGCGTCCTGTCTTAAAGCTGCTGCGGCCGTACCAAAAGGCCCACATTCCTTTGTGGACAGAGTTTGGTGGGGGAAGGATATAATCAGGCTTCTTTGTCTCATCATCTCAGTAAACTATTCCACAATCTTATCTCAGTCACTTTCAACATCATTGCAGTGCCATTTCGGCTTTGTCTTTCACCAGCTTTTTCTGGCTGCAAACTTGAAAAATGCTGTGAGGAATATAGTTGGCGATGTTGTCAGCTGTGTTATGTCACGACGAACAAAACAGTAGGACGTATCAGGCTTGGTGGTTATGACTTGAGGTGTTAGAAAGAGACCACCCGGTAGGAGGAGCCTACGAAGAGTAAAAAACACAAGAATGAGACAAAAACAAGACACATGGTAAAAAGAAAACATAGTGAATACTGTAAAGTTGATTAAGAATATATTTTAGCAAGATGGCACACAGACATCTATTGAGAAGAATACATACATTATAATCCCAACCCTATCAGCAATATCAGACGCAGCCCCTCTGGAGTTCTTTCTTGCAGGAAATGGCAAAGACTACGTTGACCTAAACAATACTTTGTTGTACCTACGTGTAAAAGTCACTAAACCGGACGGAACTAATATTGATGCCGGAGCACGTGTTGGGTTTATCAACTACTCGATAGCCACACAATTTTCACTAGTGGATGTCTCTGTTTAATTAGCCAGAGTAGCAACACAAACACCTACAGAGCTGCCAAAATGTATTGTCATTGGACTGGTGGACAATGACAGTTTTACAGGAAGTTACCCAAATCATCTTTTTAATTTCAAACATAATAATAATGGAGTTCGTGGCTAAGTATGTAGATGGTCAGCAATCTCCTAGCAAACCATTCCAACCAAATTACGCAACAGGGTCCACAGTGCGTGAATTTTACCAATTGGCCTTAGCTTCAGGAAAACAACTAAAGGACCAAGCCTTGGCTATGGACAGGTCTGACTTCTTACACTATGCCCTTTATGACTTCCAAGCTCGTTTGGAATAGTTGTAAAAGGAATAGCTCTCGTTTGGAATAGCTTTAAAAACGCCTTCTAGCGTCAGTAATCTTATTGGTCGCTGCAACACTTTTAACCAGATCCAACAGGTGCGAACCCTTGATTATCTCTCCTTTGAAAATTAATTCACCATTTGAAGTCCATGAAGTCAAATGTTTAGACCTGTGCATTCTTTTAAAAATATATTCACCATTCTTCATACGTCTCACAGACCCATTATTTCATTAACAAGGCTTATCATTTTGGTCAACAGTTTGCTTAGTCTCAATCATCTTTTCTACACAGGACCAGTCTCAGACCCAGGTAGACTTAAAGTCAGTGTATTTGTGTCAAGCTAACCCTGTCTCACAACAGTCAAAAGTCTTTGTAAAATAGCAGAGTATCTTTTAGCTTTCTCATGTAAATCCATATGAAGCTCAACACAACTGTTGTTTGCTCTTTGGGGTTTACGGCAGGATGTTTTGTTAAAGCACTTTGTGACAACTGCTGATGTAAAAAGGGCTTTTTAAAATGAATGTGATTTATTTATTTGATATTAGGCTTCAACTGTATATTGCGAATTGATGAGTCCAAATCATTTTCAACAGATTATCTTACATCAGTACTGGCTTTTGGAGTTTCGCAGTTTTTCTATCCGATGTCGTGGCACATAAAAACTTTTCGGAGCACGATCCATGTTGTATAACCGTGTCTTGATGCAATTAACTGGTATGGAAATGAACTGCAACACCTAATAATAGTAGCAGAAAACCTCCAGATTGGGTGATGGACTTTACCTTCTTTATGACTGCAGTGTTTTTTCTAGACATGTATATAATTTGACTTTTAGTCTCACAAAATATGTTTTACCCAAGCTACTGGGGCTAATAATGACACAGCTGAATGGCTGTTGAAGTCGCGGGTCAAAACCGCTATCCATTCTATAACGTGATTTTAGTACCCATAAGGCCTTGTGCTGTAATCAGGGAGCAGTAAACGCTTTTTGTACACCAATCTGAAATGCTTAGACACTACTCGGTTTTTCAGTGTGAATGCTCTTTTATTTCTAGCAATTGTGTCTGCATTCGCAAGGACGAGGTCATCATCACCACCCTCGCCTCGTTCATAGTTATCAACCAGCTGTGTTAGCGTCTCCAAATTAACAAAGGTTGCGTTGTAGCTGTTGAGTGTAATGCCTTTTGCTTTGAGACAGGTCTGATCTTTAACAGATTTGGAACCGGTTGTCTTTGGCCCACCTCTAACAAATTGAGCAATGCTGTCACCATCTGGTAACCCATCGGTCAATTCACCCAAGAATTACCCCAATGGGGGCACCTGATCCCTAGGGCGTGTGACTAAGACCACAGAATCAGTGTCTGTGTAGAGTCCACATCTATCCAACTTCTACAAGAGTGAATACCACTCAAGTCTGACATAAGCTGTTGTGAACGCAAAAATATATGTTTTGCCGTTACGTGGTTTGATTGGTGTCTGTTTTGTGTAACACCACTGTACCTTCGCAACTGTGTCTGAGATTAAAGAGAAATAACCAACGTCTATTTCACTGGACAAGAGGTAGTGGCTAAACTCCGGATCTATAATTAGCATCGTGTCCATAAGGTTAGACCGCTCAACTATCTTACCACAAAGACTATTCATTGCCAATTTAGCCAAAGATTGCCTAGCGCTGTTAATAACAATGTTTTCCTTGTCATGCTGCATACCCTCCTTTTCATGATATTTGGGATGTACTGGTCTTTAGCATCATTGTCAACTAAAAGCTTTTGCTTCAGGAATGTTCTCATGTAATCTGCAAAAAGATTATCTGATGTCCTGATAAAATCCCTGACTTCGAATATTTTCACAATGCGAAAATAACCCTAACCCTTTCTCAACAGCCTTAACCAGCTCAATAGAAACCCAAGTACCATTTAAGGATCTTTCTGAATCAATATGTGAACAATCAGTTACCTGGTTTTCAGACTCTGCAGATAATTTACTCAAGGGAAAGAATAGCTTACTGCTGACCCTGTGCGGTAAAACGGGGTGATAATAAAGGCCTTTCGGGGGACACACCGTAGCCATAACAATACCAAAGTAGGTGTCTAGCGGTTTGAAATCTCGAAAGATTATGTCTGGATGCCCAATCGGATAAGTCTGTCTTGGTGCAGAATGGGTAAAGACTACAGACATTGTTATACTGAATAGTCTCCCCTTCTCAAGCCGTAAACTACAAACGAGTTGGGTTGGTACGAC
This sequence comes from Esox niger, assembly GCA_016801105.1. Classification (NCBI taxonomy): domain Eukaryota; kingdom Metazoa; phylum Chordata; class Actinopteri; order Esociformes; family Esocidae; genus Esox; species Esox niger. Next base: position 42,141 of record JACXGJ010002864.1, read on the forward strand.
CCCCAAAAGGAGCATCCCGAGGGTCAAGGGGCTCCGGAGCCTCAAAGGTCTTCAAGAAAGCTTAGACATCTGCGGATGTGTTTTTAAGCTGATTCCACTCACACCCCCATATGTATTGAACATGTACACTGTGTTGTCCTTTTAAAGCGTTTGTCCGTCATTTGTCAGCCCATAAGCCCAAACAGAATCTTTGTTGACTCTTTTACTCTTTTGGATGTCAGCTGATTGATTGATTGATGTCAGTTGATTATTTTTTGGGCGAGTTGAGGAGCACGCTGGCGTTGTTTGTTCGCCGCTTCTCAGACCAAAATCCTTGTGTAACATTGTTGTTAGTGTTGTTGCTATACAACTAGGCTACACAGCACGATATAAAGTACGTTTAACAACCAGTATTACGTCCAAAATACTGGTGCTGTTGCGGTAAATATCGCAGATTTTATGCACTCTGTACGGATTCTGCCGACCCCAGTAAATGTCTACATACCAGTTCACCGGAGATTCCCGTTTACATTCATCTCTGCCCGCCATCAGGAGACTCTCACCCGAAGGCGCGGCTGAAGTTGGTGAGATCTCCAAACAAAGTTACTGCAGTTCGCTTGCTGTGTCTGATGGCTCTCTTCTGTGTATCACGGACATTGCTAACGGCTAACAAACCACCATAACTGGCATGATGTTGAAGTATTCCGTCAACCAACTGAAGAAACTCAACAACTACGCCACTCCATCGTGCATGTCAGTCATTAAACAACTTGGACTCCTTCGCCGGCCGCGTTACATTCACAGAAGTTGCGGCCAAAAGCTTGTTTTCTCCTGCTCGGATCACAAAATCCCGTCCCTCTGGTCCGGCTCACGCCGCGTCGCATCTCCAACACGTCATCAGGGCGCTGCAACTGCTAGGACTAATAACGCTGGAGTTTCCATGGCAACACTACGCACCGACCAGGATGGGAAACGTGTAGTGGATTTCAGTCTACTCCGGCCAATACAGAGACACATTGCTCCATCTTCCATCAACATTGAACTGTTTAATGTACAATCCATCACAAACAAATCTTGCCTCTTACATGACCACATTCTGGATAAGTGTTTGGACCTGATGTGCCTTACAGAAACCTGGCACCAACCAGATGTTTTTGCTGCATTAAATGAGACCTGTCTTCCTGGCTACTGCTACCTACAGAAAGCACGCAGCACAGGGCGCGGTGGTGGTCTGGCTGTCATCCACCGAAGGGATCTTGGCCTGTCCCCTTTAACCCTGCCTGAGCTGTCGTCCTTTGAATGCCTTGGATTAAAATATAAGCCCCCTCTTTCTACAACAATACTTCTCATCTATCGGCCACCTAAACCAAACTCATCTTTCATCCAAGAGATGTTCAACCTTCTCTCAACATTCTGTACTATGTCTGCCAATATAATTGTCCTTGGAGATATAAATGTTCACGTTAACTCCCCCACCTGCCGTTTTGCTGCAGAATTCGTTCAATTACTCGACTGTTTTAATTTGACACAACTGGTCAATGTCCCCACTCACAACAGGGGGCACATACTCGACCTGGTAATTACCAACTTTGCACATCTCAGTAATCTTCTAGTCTATGATCTGGGTGTTTCCGACCACAAGGCCGTTTCCATGAAGATGTCTTCACCCTCTGCCCTCATCGAGCCCAAAAGACAAATCTGCTTCAGAAACCTTAAAAACATCGACCCAGAGTCTATGGCGTCTGACCTCCAACATCTCTGTTCCGTAAACAGTATACCACCCACTGAATGTGTAGATTACTACAACAAATCCCCGAAGAGTATCCTGGATATCCACGCCCCAGTCAAAACCAGAACAGTCACTTTCCCCCGATCAGCCCCCTGGTACACCATGGAGCTACGGAAAATGAATGCAACTGGGCGTGCCATTGAGTGGAGATTCAAAGCAACAGGTCTTACAGTGCACAAACAAGCCTTCAGAGAACACCAAAAACACTACTCAAAGTCACTCACAAGGGCACGGTCACAGTTTTATGGAAACATCATTAGAAACACCCCCAGAAACTCCAAGTAGCTGTTCTCCACCATAAACCATCTTCTCAAACCACTAACCCCCTCACTTACAGAAACTACAGAAGAGCACTCTAATAATTTCCAGAACTTTTTCAAAGCAAAAATAGACTCAAGCCGCACCTCCTTTACTGGTTCCCCAGCACTATCCACCCTGATTGAACACTCACAGCTTGTAATCACACAGCCCCTACAATGCTTTCCAGAAATCTCCAAGTACGAGGTTGAAAAGATCATCATGAGGATGAAACCCACCACCTGTGCCCTTGACCCCTTTCCTACAACTCTAGTAAAAGCAAATACCCCTGCCATAAGCCCTCTGATTACCACTGTAATAAACCATTCTCTCCATTCCGGAAATGATCCACCTGCCCTTAAAACAGCTATAATCAGACCACTCCTGAAAAAACCCACCCTTGATCCAGATACACTTTCAAATTACAGGTCCATTTCCAATCTCCCATTCCTCTCTAAAGTACTGGAAAAAGTTGTTTCCACCCATCTCCAGGACCATCTCAAACAAAACAATCTTTTTGAGAAATTTCAGTCTGGTTTTCGCTCTGCTCATAGTACTGAAACAGCCCTGGTTACAGTCACAAACGACCTACGAATGGCGGCAGATAAAGGGTCACCTTCCCTCCTCGTACTCCTCGATCTGTCTGTGGCTTTTGACACTGTAGATCTTCAAATTCTTCTCAACCGGCTACAAAAAACCACTGGACTCACTGAAACTGCTCTGAACTGGTTTCAATCATACCTCACTGACAGAACAGAGTACATTTCACTTGGCAATACAAGTTCCGGGCAACACAAAGTCACCTGCGGAATCCCCCAGGGATCAGTCCTTGGACCTATCCTCTTCATCATCTACATCCCCCCCTCGGTCACGTCATCAGCCATCATGGAGTCTCATTTCACTTGTACGGTGATGATACACAACTATACATAAAATCTGAGTCCCACCCCACGGCAGCTTCACCAACAGCATCGCCATCTTCAAACCTCACCGCCTGTCTGGAGGAGATAAAGATGTGGTTGAAACACAACTTTCTCCAGTTGAATAGCTCCAAAACCGAGGCAATCCTTGTTGGCACATCACATCAAGTCCAGTCATCCTCCATTACCGACATAACCATCGCTGGCCAGGACATTCCCCTCTCCACAACAGTCACCAATCTTGGTGTAAGATTTGATACCACTGACTTATTTATTCATATGTATTTTTACATTGATGTTTAGCTTTAATTTATTTTTTGCTTTTTACCTCTCTATGATGATTTTACCTGTAGCACTAAGTGCATTACAAATAAAATGTATTATTATTAGTATTATTATTACCGGCTTCAGGCTTGTTGAACAATGACACTTTAAGTGACCATGCCAGGAGCAGCCTAGAAATTCATTGACTGTACAAACACCATCGCTTTCAGCATATCCATCAACAGGGTAGGCACTGATTTATATGTGTTGTCTGTAAAAGTCATGAGTTTGATACCATTAGCCATAAGTGTCGTGCCAATACCCTTGTTAGCAAGGTACTGCATGAAGATATAACCATGGAAACCTTTAGTGTTGTGTGCTATAAATGTGTAGTCATTCTATTTGGGTTGCTCAAACAAATTTTGCAGTGTGTACACCGTTCATATGATTGGTAATTGTCTCAAAATCATAAAATATATAGCTCACTGGGGTCCTCAAGTTTAGAGGGGTTTATGAAACATTGATGATTTATTTCAACAGACAAATCCACGTTATTATTCGGACATTTGTTAGCCATGCAATTGTGCGCTTTATAGTTGGTTATAATAACGCTGTAATGATGGCCACAATCGACCCATTATTTCTTCTGATCACACCTGCTACCCAACAACTCATACCTTTGTGGTGCTTCAAGGCTTTAAGAAGTCTATAAAAAAAGTCAGAATAACATATCCGCATACAGTCCAGGCAATGCTTTGTTTTACGGAGTTGGTTATGACATGAAAATCTATATGAAGACAGACACTACAGCTATGTTTACAGCCATGATCACCACTTGTGATAGAACCTGTATAACACCACTCAAACATATGACACACCCAAAAATAACAGATTCATGATGCCATAGAAATGGTCATCATGTAAGTACATAAAGACAGTTCTAGGGTGGGTGTCCTCGCTGTTTTGAAACTTGGTGAAGTGACCATCCCGTGTTCGATGAAAGACAACAATTTTACACCCTGTCAATATCCGTGAATACCATCTGAACCTAAACTAGCCCCCGTATGTAGCTCACGACTACTAACCAGGGCCTCTGCATATGTGTACTGTGGGTTCAACATATCCATCAAACAAACAGAAAAGCATGTAGAATCATTATTCACAGCCACATATAAATGCCTTCTTTTTTATTGATCTGTTCTATCAACAATGTATGAGCTTTCATTGCAGGGCACCACCCTCACGGTTGTTGACAATTTGTACCACCAGCTCTAGTGATTCATCAGTCATAATCTCAGCATTTCTCTGAATAACACTTTCAAGTACATTACCAAACATGCATTCATTATATTCATCTGCTCTCATGGTCACATGTACGGGGGATATCAGAGATTCACTAATCAACTCAATCTGCACACGATCACCGTGTACATAGCCTGAAGCTCTACCAGTCATAGTATCCAAGCCTGCCGTAATGATTGCAAAGAATGTGCCAAAATCCCCAACTTAACCAGTATTTTGGAAATGTCAAACGCATTAAGTTGTTGAACTCTAACATCGCCATCCTTACAATGACTTTGCATCAGAGAGCTTAGAGGAGAGTCAAACAGATCATGTGGAAAATGGTGACAACTAAGCTCAGTTAGCAATCTTTGCATCTGAGTATTATTGTATGCATCGCTGTGAAACAAAGTAATGGCCGGTTCATTTGTATTTTGGGTTGTGGTCTGTTGATCATGTGTAGATGTCTTTCACCATTTCTCTAGCTTTACATGTAAATAATGATCCACTTACAGGTTAAAACATTATTCTAACTCAAACTTTCATTAACATACATCACAGTTTTTATGAGTTGATGGTAAAATGTGCATCCTTCAGCTTTCAAGGAGGTAAAAGAAAACAATGAAATCAAAATCCCCTGACGCTGTGCAGCCACAAGTTGGGGTGTCCGTAAGTGAAGATATTATGGTGATGTACTCTGTAGCATCACCACGGGATCCTAAATCTGTTTGTTGGTAAAGTATGAAGGTTCAGCTGAATGCATATTGTTATAATGTTAATAACAATTTAATAGAAGACTGAAAATGTCTGCAAATAATTAGACTTACACAAAAAGTATCTGTTCAGGTTTTGTAAGATCACAACCACCCAGTCCAACTGGCTGGTCACTTTGTTTGAAAAAATTTCAAAGAGGGTTAACAGAAGACCAAGCTTATACAGGTATTTAAAGCTGATTATTAATAATGTTAAAAGTCTACTTACCAAGGTTAGAAGGTCCCAAAAAAAACATTCCAAACACAGTGGGGGTTTAATTCCAGTTAGCTATTTGTTTCTTTACTTTTAAATAAAACATGGATTATCACCTCCTGTACGTCTCTGCGCTTGTGTCCTGCCACCAGCCTTGTGACAGAATGATCCACCCACAGGACCCCGTAAGAGCACGGCAGAGTTGGACGGTAGGGGAACTCCTTGGTTGGCCGGACAGCGACACAGAGGAGAAATATCCCTACCGTAACCAACTGCACACGTGGCCGGACGGGGACACTGACAAAAAAGAATACCCCTACCATATCCCACTGTTCTCCTGGGCGGTGCAAGCGGGCAGAAAAACATCCCCAAGAAATTGAGGGTGAGCGAAGGACTCCCGTGCTGCCCAGAAGCCGCAGCCAGCGCCCCGTGCTGCCCAGGAGCCGCAGCCAGCCCCTCGCGCTGGCCTGTTTTCGCCACCACCAGAATCCGCCGAGGACTGGCTGCCGCCTGGGCCCGCCGAGGACTGGCCGCCTACAACGCCATCCACCGAGGACTGGCCGCCTACGACACCGCCCACTGAGGACTGGCCGCCAATGCCGCCACCCGCCGCTGAGGACTGGCCGCCAATGCCGCCGCCGAGGACTGGCCGCCGCCCGAGCCCGTGGCGCCCCTACTGTCCCGGCCACTCCGCCGCCACCCGAGTCAGCAGCGCCCCCCACTGTCCCAGCCGCGCCGCCTCCACTGCCCGTCCCGGCTGCTCCGAGTGCTGAGCCTGCCCGCCCTCCCTTGGTTGTCCCAGGTCTTGCGCTTCGGAGCCCGCGCCTTGGGGGTGGTACTGTCACGTCCTGACAAAGTGCTTACAGTGGTGCAAAAAATAATTTAGTCGGCCACCAATTGTTCAAGTTCTCCCACTTAAAAAGATGAGAGAGGCCTGTCATTTTCATCATAGAAACTCTTCGACTATGAGAGACAAAATGGGAAAAAGAAATCCAGAAAATCACATTGTAGGACTTAAATTGGAAAATAAGTATTTGGTCAATAACAAAAGTACGTCTCACTACTTTGTTATATACCCTTTGTTGGCAATGACAGAGGTCAAACATTTTCTGTAAGTCTTCACAAGGTTTTCAAACACTGTTGCTGGCATTTTGGCCCATTCCTCCATGCAGATCTCCTCTAGAGCAATGATGTTTTGGGGCTGTCGCTGGTCAACACAGACTTTCAAATCCCTCAAAAGATTTTCTATGGGGTTGAGATCTGGTGACTGGCTAGGCCACTCCAGGACCTTGAAATGCTTCTTATGAAGCCACTCCTTAGTTGCCCGGGCGGTGTGATTGGGATCATTGCAGAAAGACCCAGGTCATGCTGAAAGACCACGTTTCATCTTCAATGCCCTTGCTGATGGAAGGATGTTTTCACTCAAAATCTCATGATACACGGCCCATTCATTCTTTCCTTTACAGGGCTCAGTCGTGCTGGTCCCTTTGCAGAAAAACAGCTCCAAAGCATGATGTTTTCACCCCCAATGCTTCACAGTAGGTATGGTGTTCTTTGGATGCAACTCAAGCATTCTTTCTCTGTTTTTACCAAACAGTTATATTTTGGTTTCATCTGACCATATGACATTCTCCCAATCCTCTTCTGGGTCATCCAAATGCTCACTAGCAAACCTCAGACGGGCCTGGACATGTACTGGCTTAAGCAGGGGGACACGTCTGGCACAGCAGGATTTGAGTCGCTGGCGGCGTAGTGTGTTACTGATGGTAGCCTTTGATACTTTGGGCTCAGCTCTCTGCAGGTCATTCACTAGGTCCCCCCGTGAGGTTCTGGGATTTTTGCTCAACGTTCTTTTTATCATTTTGACCCCACAAGGTGAGATCTTGCGTGGAACCCCAGATCAAGGGAGATTATCAGTGGTCTTGTTTGTCTTCCATTTTCTTATAATTGCTTCCCAGCCGTTTGCAGGTCTACAATTTTGTTTCTGATGTCCTTTGATAGCTCTTTGGTCTTGGCCATAGTGGACTTTGGAGTGTGACTGTTTGAGGTTGTGGACAGGTGTCTTTTATCCTGATAACAAGTTCAAACAGGTGCCATTAATATAGGTAACGAGTGGAAGACAGAGGAACCTCTTAAAGAAGAAGTTACAGGTTTGTGAGAGCCAGAAATATTGCTTGTTTGTAGGTGACCAAATACTTATTTTACCGAGGGATTTACCAATAAATTCATAAAAAATCCTACAATGTGATTCTCTAGATCTTTTCTTCTCATTTTGTCTCTCATAGTTGAAGTGTAGCTATGATTAAGATTATAGGCCTCTTTCATCTTTTTAAGTGGGTGAACTTGCTTAATTGGTGGTTGATTAAATACTTTTTTGCCCCACTGTATATTGCACCAACATTTTATTATTTTATAAATTATTAAAAACTTCAAATGTGTCATTTGTTTGCGTCAATTACCGCAACACAATTTATATAAATTATTTCAATTAAAACAACGTATACTTACTATGTAAATGGCCTACTCCGGGCTGTAATAACAGCTGTCTTCCGTGGTAGCTGCGGGTGTTTATTAAGCATTGTAAAACTTAAAACATGGACACATCAATGCAATCATAAATTACAAAGTCACCAGACACGCATAAGTAATTCCGGAAGTTATGCGATAACACACTTCATACTGGAAGTCCCACCCAGCAAACTGGATGTCCCATACACCTGTCAAAACAATCTGAAAGCCCTGCCCCCCAGGGTCATAAATCACCAAAGTGACAGAATATACCCTACATTTACTACTCATGTAGCACTCACACAAATCATAATGAAGTGCTTTGAGTGGCTAGTTAAAACTCACATAACAGACTCCATGCCTGTAACAATTGACCCGCTGCAATTTGCCTATAGACATAAGCCACAGGCTACCCCCATGGCTGTGTGCTGAGCCTGCTCTTGTACTCTCTCTTCACCCATAACTGCCTGGCAACCCACGTCTCAAACACCATCATCTCCAACAACGACAAGTCTGCCTATAGAAACGAGGTAAGTTCACTGACTTTGTGGTGTCATGAAAACAACCTCCAGCTCAATATCAGCAAAATAAAGGAAATAATTCTTAACCACAGGAAGCACCGGTGGGGAGACCACGCTCCCATACACATCACTAGGTCTGCACAAGAAAGAGTTCTCAACATCCGGTTCCTTGGTATCAACATCTGTGATGACTTAACCTGGTCTCATCACTCCAACATCTTGGTGAAGGAGGCCAGGAAACGGCACTTCTTACGACGATTAAGGAGATTTGGCATGGATTACAGGACAGTTTCTTTCCTCAGGCCGTATGGCTGCTCAATTCAGAAACCCCTCTTCCCTTCCATACATAGTCCCATGCACATCTGTCATTTTATATCATGCTCATCTGAAAATGTATTTAATGCACACCTGTCAGTACATTGCACCACGGTTGTACAGTTGTATTGTTATTATTATTGATGCGGGTTTTGTATAGTTTTATTATTGGTTGTATTCTTTTCTTATTATTATATTATAATTACTGTTACTTTTTTAACTTGCGACTGCACTGTCAGAAGTAGGAAAATCAAGTATTTCATTGCAATAACTTGTTATTGCAAATGACAAATAAAGCTTTTGAACTTTTGAACGAGAACACGTATGAGGAATTTGACAATGGATTATACAGGCACATGATGTGCTTACTCATAAAAAACGTACACAAAGGATACTCAACAAGAGTCACCGACTGCAATATACAGTACACATAAAGACACTTTGGAGCAGAGTGCGAACGAGGCTGGAATGAATAATTAAGTATTTTTTGTGCAGGTATAATGTACGTGAGGTAGGTGGATATGATATATTATGAACAACACTGAATTATAGGATGACAAAAAATATTTTTAAAAAGTAGATAGGTGGATGTTAGGGTCAGAGGTACTGGGGTGTTATAAAGGGATTTTGCCTGGCACTAAGTGTCTGAAGTTGACTGTTCATCAGAGTGATAGCCTATTGATAGAAACTGTTCCTGTGTCTGTTTGTTTTGGCGTACAGTGCTCTGTAGTGCCTACCAGAGGGGAAGGGCTGGAACAGGTGTTATCCAGGGTGTGATAGATAGAGGTGCTGGTCATATAATTAGAATATCATCAAAAAGTGAAACTTGGATATTATATTAATTCATTACACACAGACTGATATATTTCAAATGTTTATTTCATTTAATTGTGATGATTAAAACTGACAACTAATGAAATTCCCAAATCAGTATCATGAGAAAATTACAATATTATTTAAGACCAATGCAAAAAATGATTTTAAGAAATGTTGGCCAACTGAAAAGTATGAACATGGAAAGTATGAGCATGTACAGCACTCAATACTTAGTTGGGACCCCTTTTGTCTGAATTACTGCAGCAATGCGTGTGTGGCATGGAGTCGATCAGTCTGTGGTACTGCTCAGGTGTTATGAGAGCCAAGGTAGATCTGATAGTGGCCTTCTGCATTGTTGGGTCTGGCGTATCGCTTCTTCCTCTTCACAATACCCCATAGATTTTCTATAGGGTTAAGGTCAGGCGTGTTTGCTGGCCAGTTAAGAACAGGGATACCATGGTCCTTAAACCAGGTACTGGGGGCTTTGGCACTGTGTGCAGGTGCAAAGTCCTGTTGGAAAATGAAATCTGCATCTCCCTAAAGTTGGTCAGCAGCAGGAAGCATGAAGTGCTCTAAAACTTCCTGGTAGAAAGCTGTGTTGGAACACAGTGGACCAACACCAGCAGATGACATGGCACCCCAAAGCATCACTTACTGTGGAAACTTTACACTGGACTTCAAGCAACGTGGATTCTGTGCCTCTCCTCTCTTCCTCCAGACTCTGGGACCTTGATTTCCAAAGGAAATGCAACATTTACTTTAATCAGATAACATATCTTTGGACCACTCAGCAGCAGTCCAGTCCTTTTTGTCTTTAGCCCAGGCAAGACGCTTCTGACGCTGTGTCTTGTTCAAGAGTAGCTTGACACAAGGAATGCGACAGCTGAAACCAATGTCTTGCATACATCTGTGCATGGTGGTTCTTGAAGCACTGACTCTAGCTGCAGTCCACTCTTTGTGAATCTCCCCCACATTTTTGAATGGGTTTTGTTTCACAATCCTCTCCAGGGATATTCTAATTATCTGAGATACTGATTTTGGGTTTTTCATTAGTTGTCAGTTATAATCATCAAAATTAAAAGGAATGAACACTTGAAATATATCAGTCTGTGTGGAAAATATACATTAAACAAGTTTCACATTTTGAATGGAATTACTTAAATAAATCTTTTTGATGGTATTCAAATTTTATGACCAGCACCTGTATGCATTGATGTTTCCCATCCCTTTTACTGACTCTGGTTTTGTATAAGTCCTGGATGGAGGGCAGGTTTGCACCAATGACATTTTCTGCAGTTCTGACTGTCCATGTCCATTGTAGTCGATTCCTTTCCAATTTCATGACAGATCCCAACCAAACTGTGATGGACGTGCAGAGAACTGAGTGGATGATGGCTGTGTAAAAGTGGATTAGTAGTTCCATGGACAGATTAAGCTTCTTAAACCGACACAGGAAGTACATCCTCTGCTGGGCCTTTTTAATGATGGCGTTGGTGTTGGGTTGCCACTTTAGATCCTGGGAGATAGTGGGTCCCAGAAACCTGATGGATTCCGCTACAGACACAGAGCTGGTGAGTATGGTGATGGGGTGCAGAGTTGGGGGCTCCTCCTAAAGTCCTAAGTCATCTCCACAGTTTTGAGTGTGTTAAGCTCCAGGTTGTTCTGACCACATCAGAGGACTAGCTGTTCAACCTCCTGTCTGTAGGCAGACTCGTCAATGTCCTGGATGAGGCCAATGACGGTAGAGTCGTCTGCAAACTTCAGAAGTATGACAGATGAGTCTCTTGAGGTGCAGTCATTGGTGAAGAGGGAGAAGAGCAGTGAGGAGAGAACACACCCCTGGGGTGCACCAGTACAGTGAGCTGGTTACGTTTTGTATGGGGGATGTCTGGAACGCTGTGGAATATGAGCATTAACAATTACAATATGAATGTTAGGAAGTGAATGTGCCCAAATTATGAGAACAGGAACCCCACTGTTTAGATTCTCTGTAGGTTGCGCTTTGATAACCACAGGAATGTTTACATTTACATTAACCATTTTTACAGACTTGACAACAGGCTTAGCAGATTTTAGTTTCTGCCTGTAGGTTGGGATAAGGTGAACCAAACACTGATCAGAGAGTCCCAGAGCTGCACGCGGGACAGAGCAATAGGCGTCCTTTAGTACTGTGTAGCATTGGTCCAATATGTTAAATTCCCTGGTGGGCCACTTAATTAATATGCTGTCGGTATTTTGGAAGTTCATGGCTGAGGATTGCTCTGTTGAAGTCCCCAAGAATAATAAGCAGGGAGTCTGGATGTTTTTTCTCCACGTTAGTTATCTGTTCAGCCAGCTGTAGTAATGCCTCACTAACACAAGCCTGAGGCTGGATGTACACTGCAACAGAACAAATAAGGAAAATGGTTTACATTTCATGAATATTGTCTTTAAGTGAGGATTGCATGATTTTCCCAACAATGTGACATCTGTGCACAAACCTTCGTTTATGTAGAGATTGTTTTTTCCGTTACCTCCTTTTCTCGATCCGTGCCGTAGATTAATTGCACTGTCCAGGATGTGCTCTGAGAGCCAGGATTCAGTGAAACAATAGTATGTGCAGCTGAAACTTTTAAGCGCTCATCACTGGTTAATGTGATCCAAGATGGATGGCAAAAAACAGGACAAAAAGACAAAAATACGAAAAACACTGTGGAGCATAATCCGGAGGCAACCATTGCCAGCGCCATCTTGATGTATATGACAAATAATATGGGGTCTTACAATTAATTTTGTGTGAAAGGACTTTGCTTTGGTCAATATTGAGAACTCTGTTTAAAGTTTTTAGAGAATGTTGTATACATATAGGAAAGATGTATCACCAGTTATGATAAGCTGTAATTTGCAGGAAGCCACATTTTTTAGCAAAGGGGAAAACAAAGACTTTGGCTAATACATCCGTCTTTACATACTGAGCATAAGTGATTACTCCCATTACATTTATCAAAGTAAGCAGAGACTGTTAAAAGTTAACATACTGCAACAATAACACATATAATTAAAATTACATGAGGAGGTCAGTAAGTTAGCTGAGGGCCCGGGTTGAAAAAAGCACACTACAATGATATTAGTGTGCCCTTAGGGATGCACAGACAGATTGGGGAGTTAGGGCTTGGGCATCAGCTGTGAGCCTTGAGTAAAGGTGTTCAAATACACTGTTAAGGTGCACGCTTGAAAAGCCCTGGGGAAGTGACGCGCCCCTTCGTCACAGCTGAGGGGGCCCTCCTTATCTGGACAAGCCCAGACAGGTCTGGTGCATCTACTGCTGAGGGCCATGGGACAAGGAGCTAACAGCCTTACACACAAAGAGGTCCCATGAGACTGCAATAGGTTGGAAAGAAAGGGGAGGTACAGGAGTTTTGTAACAGGTCCCTGCATAACAACAGGTCCATGTATAACTACATTTTGATGAGAAGAGAGCGGGTGATGTTGCTAAAATAGTGTTGTTTTTTATGATTTCAGCTCATTCATTGTTAGAAAAAGGTTCATAATGCTTAATAATATTTTGTGGATGTCACTGGTGTTTTCTGTCTTGCCCCTCGTCCCCACGGTATATTTAACAGCTACATAAACTTGTGGACATATCCTACTCTAACTTGTTTCGCTGCACTTTCAGAAAAATCCAGAGAACACTGATGGTGATTGATCAATAAGGGCCATTTGTACATGTTCTGTACATGAATTCCCTCCTATATTCAATACATTTAGAATTCAGTTTTAATATGCAGATCCCTTTACTGGGACTCAGTGGACTCCAAGGAGGAACATGGTTTGCTTTTAGAATCGATATAAAGAAAAATTCATTACTTATTTCTATCCGTAAATATATTTATATTATGGTTGTGAATGTAAACAGTGAGACCACTTTTAACATAAATCCCTGACTGAAAAATGGCCTTTGTTCTTCACAAATTCCACCTTTCCCAAAACTACAACAGGTTCCAATCATCACTAACATTTACAAAAACACAGTAAATGCAACAATGCTGTAAACCTTTGTAGCCTAGTAGCTGCTTTCTTTGCTGCTTCAAACCAAGAAAAGGACACGCTGGTTAGCTTACATTGCTGCCAATTCTGAATACAAACATCTTTATTTTTTCAACCATCCAACACTACAGTAAATAGCCAGCATGCCCTTCTCATTTTAACTTTAGTTTACTGTTTTAATACAGACATCAATGTCAATTTAGTCTAGAGCCTATTTGATTATGTTGTGAGTGGATTAGAACAACCACACATGTCAGTTAATAAATATTTATTTTATTTTTTCTCAGAAAACCAAATTAAAAATTGCCCTAAAAGTTTTGGAGGAATTTCAAATTTTGTAACATTCGTAAAGTGTATAAAGTTCCCTTTGTAGTAAAAAATAAGCGACGTAATACCAGTAAGCCAATAAAAAACTGATTGTGTCAGCTCAAGGGGGAAAAAGCCATCCAACAAATTATTATCAGATAAAATAGATATATTTCTAATGACATTATTTTCATCCTGCATTAACATCCAGCTTATTAAACAATATACAGGAATGTGCAATCCAAATCTAATCTGACCACTACTGTATATGTGAAAGGAAAGCTGATGTGGGATATCTGATAATTAGTGCTAGCAATTAAAGTCCCCAGAATAAGAATCAGAAATGAGGGAATGTAGAGGCCATTGTGGAGAGCAGGGAGATGTGGAAAGAAAGTAATCACTGCTATTTCTTTATGTAACAAAAGAGCTCTCAGTTAGCTGTCTTTTTTTTCTTTAGTGCGCAAGCGGAATGTATTGCTCTATATGTGTGTCTTCCTAATGGTACACTATTCCATATGTAGTGAACAGAACCCCATTAGGACCCTGGTCAAAAGTAATAGACTATGTAGGAAATAAGGTTGGGATGCAGCTAGGCCTACAGTACATATTTTCCTGATGGCTCTGATTGTGATTGTCTTTTCATATAGGTCTATTACTCATTGCATAATCATCATCCAGCCATCTGGAGGGTGGAGTGGGTCAGCATTAGAACACCATGTCTGTATCCCAAGTTTCATTCAATTCTCTCGTAAACTACTTTCAAACAGACCCCTTTAGGCCATGTTCAAAAGTAATGGACTATAATAAGAATACAATCATTTGAGACATGCCCTGATGATGTGTATGCACTGACACAATGCTTTTAGTACACAGCTCACAAAAAGAGAATTATGTATTGCTTGACATCTAAAAGAAATCATACCCTTCATATCTACCCTGTCAAAGTATAATTTTTAAAGAAACCCATGTGGATTCTCACTTTGGCCCAACCCATGTGTTTCTGCCGCCTATCATATAGGACCCATCTACTACTGCTATGTTGGGTTCACCACTGTAATAGACTGAGTGGGCAAATAGTGCAACAATTTAAGAATAATGTTTCTCAAAGTAGAATTGCAAGGTGTTTGTGGATCTCATGCATAATGTCATTAGAAGGTTCATAGAATCCAGAGAAATATCTGCAAGGGACAAGGCCGAAAACAATACTGGATGGCCGTGATCTTTGGTTCCTCAGACAGCACTGCATTAAAAACAAACATTATTCTGTAGTGGAAATCATTTCATAGGCTCAGGGACAAAGGGATAAAAGGTGAATTTCCCACACCTATGGATTTTGTCACGTCCCCGTCACCACGGAATTACGGAAGAGGGTCCTTGCCTCCCTGAACTGGGATCGCGCACCTGTTCGCCATCATCCACTCTCACACCTGTACCTAATCAACTACCACACACCTGTCTCCACTCAACTCCTCACCAACATTATTTCTAAGGATCCCTGACAACTCTTCCCTGCCGGATCATGGTCTATAGTCACATGCGCCTACCTGCCACTTACACGTTTACGTTCAGTCCGAGCTTATCATGTACAGACCTTCTGCCCCCTCCCCGACTACTCTGCGTGCTACCTGTCTGTACTTCTGCTGTCCACTCGTGTGCCAACCTTCTGTCCGTCCCTGACTACTCGACCTGCCACTCCCCCCTCGCTCTTCCAATCCGAACTTGGGTTCCAACTGACAGATAAAATTGCAATTAGTGTCTATGAATAAATGAGCAGGCTAGATACTGAGCCATGGCGAGGAGAAAATAACAGTCAAAAGACCTGCATAATGTAATTGATCTTTATAAAGGTGAAAAAGGATGTAAACAATTATCCAAAGCCCTGCAAATGTTCCAAAGCCCTGTTCAATCACTTATTAAGAAGTGGAATATTCAGGGAAGTCTTGACACCAAGCCAAGCTCAGGTTGACCAATAATGATTTCATCCAAAACTGCCAGAAAAATTATTCGGGATACAAAGAAAAACCCACAGGTAGCCTCAGGAGAAATACAGGCTGCTCTGGAAAAAGACTGTGGTTGTTTCAAGGAGCAAAATACTTGAACAATTTTGCCAGAAAGAAGCCTATACTGCGCCAGTGCTAAAAAATGTTTGGACACAATATGCCCGACAACACCTTGACATGCCTCACAGCTTCTGGCACACTGTAATTTGGAGTGACAAGACCAAAATATTTTTATGGTCACAACGAGTGCTTCCCATTGGAAGGGGGAAGCATGGTGGTGCCTCACTGATGTTTTGGGGGGGGGGGAGCTCTAAAGGCACTTGTGAATCTTGTGAAAATGTATGGCAAAATTATTGCATTATGTTATCAGACAATTTGCACTCTTCTGCACAAAAGCTGCGCATGGGACGCTCTTAGACTTTCCAGCAGGACAATGACCCTAAGCACAAGGCCAAGTTGACCCTACAGTTGTTTTGACAGGCCTGACTCCAGTCCAGACCTGTCACCCACTGAAAACATTTGACGCATTATGAAACAAAAAAATTTAAAAAGAGACCCTGAACTGTTGAGCAGCTAAAATCCTATTTCAAGCAAGAATGGGAATACATTTCAATATCAAAACTAACGGAATCCGTCTCAGTTCCCAAATGCTTACAGAGTATTGTTAAAAGAGGTGATGCAACACAGTGGTTAATATGTCAGTACAAACATTTCTCAGTTTCTTTGTTGTCTTTGTACTATTTTCAAGAAGAGATAAATTATTTGCACATCACTGCATTCTATGGGGGTAACGGTCCACGTATCTGTACCGTTCCGTACAGGACATTCGGTTCGGTTCAATAAGCATTGTGAGGTGAATAAATATGGTCTAGTTTTAACCACACGTTAACCACACATTCTAAACTCTAAACTTGGCCCCCAGAGATGGTTGTTGTAGAAGTAACTTAGTAGCATGGAACATGAAATGCAGCCTCGTTGTGACGAATACGCCATCTACTGCCCATCCTCCCCCTGCAGGAGGCGGGCTTCGGCGTTCGACGTCACCGACCTTCTGACACCATCGCCCCATCTCATCAACTCATTGCACCTGTTGTCTCGTTTAGCGCACCTGATCATCATTTAGTCATTCCCCTCAGTATATATGTTCCCTCTGCTCCCTTTTTCTTTGTGTGTTATTGTCTCTACTCAGAGCAGATGTCAGCTCAATTAAAACCCTTCAACTTACCAGCTCCGCAGTCCGCTCCATCTCTCCCGTCTTCCGTAAAGCCTGACAGAATAACACACCTTAAAAGAAAGAGAATGGAGCACGGAGCTCAAGAAGAAGCCGGTGTTCCGGTGATCATACAGGATCATACCAACATGTTGGCCAACCTAGGCGCCGCTATGAACACTCTCGTCCAGGCAGTTCAGCGCCTAGAGTTGGCCCGGTCCACTCCCGCAGCACCGGCTGCATTACCGCCTCCCCAGCCTACCCATCCCGGGATTGGAGCGATGCCCATCCCACTTCCCCGGGATTACGACGGGACGGCGGACCGATGTCAGGGTTTTTTACTCCAAGTGGACATTGCACTCCAAGCGATTCATCCTGCGCCGACCGATGCCCAGAAGATCTCCTCACTCGTCTCCTGCCTGGGCGGCAAAGCCCTGGAATGGGCCACCGCCGTCTGGAACATCGAGGGGCCCTTCCAGGGCAGCTACGCCGAGTTCGCCCGTCGCTTCCGGGTCGTCTTCGATCATCCACACGAGGGGAGAGAGGCGGGCGAACGGCTCTTCCATCTGCGGCAGGCGACGACATCGGCGCAGGAGTTCGCACTGGAGTTCCGAACCCTGGCAGCGGGTTCTGGGTGGAACGACCGGGCCCTATTCGACCATTACCGCTGTAGCCTTCGGGAGGACGTCCGAAGGGAGCTAGCATGTCGAGACGTGAAGCTCTCGTTTGAGAAATTGGTTGAAACATCTATCCGTCTCGACAATATGCTGGCTGCCCGAGGACGTCCTAGCGAGGGCCCGGCTGTTCCACCCCACCACCTCGACACCGCCGTCCCCATGGATCTGGGGACGGCTGCACTCCCGGGCAGAGGGCGAGGAGCTGGGGCTCGGAGGGGATCAGTTGAGCGCGGGGGCGGTT
>JACXGJ010002865.1:0-60317 GCA_016801105.1 Esox niger
CACACACACACACACACACACACACACACACACACACACACACACACACACACACACAGTATATAGTAAATATATATACATATACAAAGTAAATATCTATAGAGATTTAAATACATTTATATAGCTCATTATATGGCATCACATTATGAAGGACCAGGCAAGCTTATAAGACCAGTTTGTGTTAGAGTACTTGCCAAAGTGACATGGTGACTAGGTATTATTAAGCTGTGCCAAGTTGATTAAACACAGCACATTACTAGATGACAGTGACACCAGTTATGCATGAGTAACATAGCCCTGCTAATTCCATTAGTGTAGCGAGACAGGTCCGTTTCCGTAATCACAACGTTCTTTCTAAGTGCTAATGATACATCTGCATTGTTAATTGGAAATTATTATTTTAAATATTATGTACACTGACAGAACAACTGTCATTAGCATTAAAGCTCAGGTTGTCTACAACTTAGATGTTCCTTTTATGTAACTGTGCTGTAGTTTTAGTAATCATTACCACACACTAAGGCCAGGATTCAAATAAAAAATGCATTGTCAACTATCAAACAGCGCTAAGGTAATTTTCACTTGACTCCATGTCTGTAGATATTGCTGAGACTCAAATACAGTTTAAGAGGATTAGTTGAAAACTTGTCAACATGTAAAATATACATTGTTGACAATGCAGTGCATTTGTCGACATAAATAACTTAAAAGGTGAGGGCCATAAATTATAATAAATTCTGGACCTAAAGGAAGACTGACAAGCAGCATCTGCATGTTGGGGTGTGTATCAATGTTAGCCAGTCTATATAATGTGCTATCAGTTTACCCGGGTACATACAATGAGGGTAACATACTGGCCTTCTGAACCCAGTTCTTGAAAACCACCAGTCCTACTAGACCTATTCACTTCTACTCAACATGTTCTAACATTGATACACTCCCTGGCTATAGACAGGGGAGTACAAATGAAAAAGCTGTCCACAAGTATTTCATAATGTACCCGCACCTCTAAATCTATCCCCCAGCTATAGATTGACTGCCACCACCAACTGATAGACAAAGTGCTTTTTCGCTCTACCACACAAATGCTGTACATCTGTACACATGGCAGAATGATATGAATGAGGAGAGTCAGATAGCTTTATAATGATTTCTTCTTTGCGGTAGGCTTGTTTAACATGAAAGAGCAACCTCTGTGTGAGGATGGGATGGGCAGATGCATACATTAACGAGAGCAGATGGGTGAAATGCAGCATTATCAGCTTCCTGCTGTTAGTGTGGTCCCGATGATTTGAGAGGAATGTGTGTCCCAAATGGCACTGCTAAACACTGCACTACTTTTAATCAAAGCCCTACAGGTAGAATTGGCTGCCAGTTACCATGGAACAAAGGCCAACAGTGCACAAGACTGGTCATCAGCCAGACACATTTGGGAGAGAAGAGAGGTGAGAAAAGTGAGCCGATTGTAATTGAAGTGTAATTAAAGAACTTAAAATAATTGTAAAGCTTTAAAATTGGATATAGCTCTAGTGTGCATTTTCCATTTCTGCACTAGAGTGAACTATTAACTCAATAACACACAAAAGAGAAATAGTTGTACTTAATTTCTTATACTTCTGTTTTCTCTTTTAATCAAACAATTTGAGTCAATTATAACATACCTAAGTGTGAATTCACTTGCTCCCAGGCATTTCATTACAATGAGTGTGCATTACTCATATGTGTGTGTTTGAGTTTGAGAAGAGAGCCTTGTAGTTGTGCTGTGACTGCTGAGTGAGTGTGGGTTATCAAGTGTGTCTGCTTTGTGTTGAACAGTGCGCCGTCTCTTGCTTTGTATACTTGACTCTATTGATTTCTCCTTACTCTGCCGTTAGGAGCAGTAATTATGAGCCTAGACCAGCTCATTGATTTGACGTCCCATCGGAGACAGGCTCACATTGACAGTCTTCACAGACCTAGCTAGGGCTTCTCTTGGGCTCGATCAGTTAACCTCAGGTTGTGTTTTCGCTTGCTTTACAGGACCACATCCACAGCATTACGCAACCGTACACAAACATATTAGCATTTTCTCTGAACAAATTGTGATTAATATTGAACATTGCATAGTGAATAATAATACTTTATAATTATATGTATTACTTCTTGTTATACATATTCCAAGTTATATGCAATTTCATGTTGGATTTTATTATAGCAATACTAATAGTAGAAGTATTGGAGAGTACAACATCGTACAGAAATCAAGCAGTAGTCTGAATAAAACAGTTTTGATAGCATGGTAGTATATTACTGGTAATAGAACTTGGCTGCTACAGTATATTGTTGTATTTACAGTAGTGTTAAGATAGTATTCTAATGACAACTGACATGAAGGAAAAATCTAATTCCAGAAGTACCTTCATTACAAAGAGAGAGAGAGAGAGATAGAAAAAAGTTGCCTCCATTTTGATGGAAACAAACATTGCTTTAGGCCTCTTTGTAAACAGTAGCTACCCAGCTGCTATTCCGAGTGATGGGAGCTCCACCTTGTCACAACAATTCCTTAAAAGAGGAACAGTTTAATGTCAACAGTATTTTCTCCATCTGCCTGCCTCTTGAAAACCCTTCCATTCCACAGGGAAATCGTTTTTTCCCATTCTCTGCTCCAGGGAAGTGCAATACACAATATAAACCCATTACATCAACTGAGAATGCATTCAAAGATGTAGCATTAGCCCGCTACAATTGACTGCTCTCTGTGGTGCATACCCATCTGTTCACAAAAAGGAGTCAAAGCTTTCCTCTGGATGCGTTTTTTTCTTTGTATTTTCGAGATGAATAATATCTTCGGAGGATCGTGCATGGCTGCATGTTGTAATCAGCATCCTAAAAGGCACACTATTCCTTAAAACAGGGAGCTACTTTTTAGTAGTCCAAAAATGAGTGTGTTGTATAGGAAACAGGGCATCATTTGGGACACCACTGCAGATTGACAGATGTATCCCAAATCTCATCAGACGCCCACTGTGAAGTTGAGCACTCTCAGTAGTAGATCTCTCTGATTGGGAGAAGCATGTCCAATTTACAGTCAATGGAAATGAAATTAGCTCACCCTACTACCGCTCCTCATCTACCCATTGCTACGAGACACTTGACAACTTAACACGGAAAGATAAAGCCAATTACTTTGCCAGGAGCACAGTGTCAGCTACTAATTGGCTAAGATTATACATTTGAATAGGACCAATTAGAGTGTGCCTGGCCCTCACCTTTTAAGTAGAAAAAGTAATTTACTCTAATGGAGCTCAGTTCCAAGGTGTATGTGGAGGTGTTTTCCACCTCAGTAATGAACAGAGTCAGATGGCCAGGGCCTTAGGACTCACACTAACCCAGCTGCGTAAACGGTAGAAGAGAACACTGTAGTTAATTCATCTCAGTGAAACCAATACTGCCGTCCTTCTACATATTAAATGAAATAATAATTTGGAGTAGTTTGTATGTGATTGTAATTCATATTTATAATTATATGAAGGATGTGGCATTGGCTTATAATATATTCAGTTGCAAAGCTGATCGTACCCACATCAAAGTCATGTATTATTTTAGTTCTTAGTTTTCAAAAGGCACTTATTATATATGGTATCTACTGCATTTGACTGCCTATTAAGCTTTGATCTAATGCACACTAAGAGACATACTCCTCTTAATGAATGAGATGCACTTTTAAGTTACTTGTCATCTCCAAAGAACTTCAAATAAACAATCACATTAATCAATTACTCTTTCCAAGCTGTCACTTCTCTTCCCGTAGTTGAATTGCACAAAATGAGAGGCGTGCAAAGCAATGAAAATAAAATGAGAGGTTTACAGAAATCTGTGGGTATTTAATTAGAGTTTGTGTGCATCTGTGTGTATGCCTCCATATCTACCAGGAAAATGACTTGCGAAATTAAAGTGAAATGCTTTGATGTGCAATAAGATTTGAATAGTGGAGGATTTAAATATTTAAAATGTGTTCTGCAGTGTCACTCTTTGATCTGTAGGGCTGATTAACGGTTTGGTTTGTTATAGAAAAGAACACTAAATGGGTGAGGGAAAGCCGGCCCACTGTAATTGTGAGTTGTCTCATAGAGCGAGGGGTAAGTTACACATTTTAAAGTAAAAGGGTAAACAGTTCATTTGAAAGAAGAAAACTCACTGTTTTATTTAAGTTTAATGAGACAAGTAGACAGAGACAAAGACTTCAAACAAACCCTGAATTCTTACAGTAGGAAAAAAATCTATCATCTTCATAAGAGAATGACATCCCCAATTTAAAAATTGCTTTTATCGTGTATGGTGATGATTAGGATTGGGCATTGGGGAGGCTGTCTTTGTCTCTTGACGTCGCAATTTTACACAATGAAGAAAAAGGAAGTGGCAACTTAAGGGTCTTTACGATATAGGGGCAGTACCCTACCACCACTGGAATGCTCAAATAAAGCCTAAAATATTACCAAACAGCCCCCCCCCCATGGGGCTGTTCTTTAGAGCTTATGTATACATTAACAAAGTACTGTAGTGCTCAACGGCCAAAAAGGGTTATAACAATTTAAAACAAAATCTAAGAAGACCTGTAATCTTAGATTTTTCAATAAAATAATAATTGTCCACTTTTTGCATAATCAACAATGTTACCATTTTGTATTGAAATGCTATACTATATTTTCCATTTCATATGGTATGTAACCATCCAAATGAAATATTAATAACTACAAATTACTAAGTGCCCAGAAATATATTTTAAACATACAATAACATTGCCCCAGCTATATCCATTAGCTTTTTCAAGAAGCTGAGGTATTATTATTGTTTCTAATGATTATTGAAGTCAATTCAAAATTATGTGTTCAATTTAATACCTATTTCAGTTATTTAGTAGCTATTTTAGTATTAGTTTCAGTAAGTTATCTGTGTCTTAAAGCAGGCATACTGAATTTGGACATCTAAATGTGCACATGATGAATAAATCAGTAATTCTGTGAAATCTGTCTTATTAGTCATACATTTTTATCTTATACAATTTGTATTTAGGCTACGTCTACCTTCCGTCACGTGCACATTCACATTACCTCTCACAACTACAGTAGGTACTTCTTGTTGTCCATAGTTAAGTAGTTCTGACTGATTAAAAAAAGGAATACTAAATTAGCTCCCCAAATTAACACTAAATCACAGCAAACTATCAAACCAGAGTTTATTTCATGTCATTTAAGAAATATTAACATGTTTACATTCCTATATCTTCTGCCTTGATTGTTAGCTAGGTTTCTAAAGTTAGCTCAAGTCTGTAATGGCAGTAAAAATAATAATAAAAAAATCAACCATGGATAAAATATTCTCCTGGCCCACAGAGGGACCATCTAAAATCAAGTTGTAAAATTTGGAAAGATCCTGGAGTGGTTCTTCAACTCTCCTACCCTACCCCGTTCTCTGATACACATCACTACAAAGACTCTGTCAGCTTGATCCAGATGACTTAAAACAGCTTTAACTGAAGGATAAGAAGCCTCCTCTCTTTCCCACTTCTCTTGGCCGGTCAACCTCAGGTTACATCTCCAATGAGCGGTAAGATACACCACCCTTGTTAAGTCCAGTTTAAAAATATATCATCTATATAATGGAAGGCATGCAGAATACAGCCAAAACGCCCACTGGCCAAGAAGATCCAAAGGGTTATAGTGGTTCAGTTTGGAAACTGATTTAAGTGGTATTTCTTTTGAGCAAAAACAAAGTTATTTCAATGTAAAAAAAAGCTATGTTATGATACTGAACCAACACAGACTCATTGGGTTTACTTAAAATCATCAATGTAAGAATTTTTTTTCAACCCACATTTACCCAAAAAATGGTTTATCCTACGCATTTTGTTTTACAACTAAACAATATTATGTGCCCTTAAAGAACCAGAAAAAGAACCAAGAAAGTCGTGTTCAGCTGATCCGCAATTACTGTAAAAGTGATAAATGTTGCTCTCTCACTGGATTTTAACCCAGGTCTCCCAAATGAAAGGCTGTGTCTTTAACCATGACAGTACAAAGCTACTGGTTTGCCAAGTGTTGGTATAGCATCTTGACATTAGATCATTTTGTCAGACATTATCATCACGTCAAGTTAAAATGTTTTGCTAGACACCATTAAGCATGGTTTTAAACAAATTAACATTTCTAATGAAGTTTACCTGCACCATAAATAGCATCTATGGTTTTTAACACTGGACATGTTTACTAGTAAGCCAGTAACAGGCTTACTAGTATCTACTAGTATAAGAATTGAGGAATTGGTAGTGAGACTGAAGATTACACTGCCTACGCTATCCCATTGTCACGTCCTGGCTATGCCCCTAGCCATGTTCACACTGGCTGGGGCCATAGTCAGGACGGGACTAGAAGAGATGCCTCTAGGCATCTCTATGTGCTTGGGTCTCCACAATTGGAGGCAGGTGTGGGTTGTTGCCTCCAATTGGGGAACCTATTTAAGTTGGAAGGTTTGCTTACACTGGTGTGATTCATTTTGGTGGTTCGTTCTGTCATGGGGCTGGTTGAAGGACACAAACGCTGAGGCGAACGGGTGAAGGTATTCCATGATTTTTAAGTAAGAAAGAAACAAAACAAACTGAAAGCCGCTCCAGTGACTGGGTTGGGTAGCAAATAGGTTCCCCAATTGGAAGCAACAATCCACACCTGCCTCCAATTGGGGAGACCCAAGCACATAGAGATGCCTAGAGGCATCTCTTCTAGTCCGTCCTGACTATGGCCCCAGCCAGTACGAAGATGGCTTGGGGCATAGCCTGGACGTGACACTCATTACATGGCACAAAAGTATTAGTGTTTCTGTCATTCGTAAATAACATTGATACAATAAACCCCTACTCTTTTACTGCCCATGGGGTTTTGATAAAGCCTATATTACCCCAAAAAGCATGCACGGATGCGTACTTCGAAAATCCACCAGAAACAGTCACAATATTTTATAACTGTAAACAGTTTTAGTTTAGGCTTACTATAACGCGGCTACTGAAGGTTGTAGCCAACAAAGTTTTTGTTTATCCAGAACAAATCCTAATGCATTATTTGTTTTGACTGTGACAAGATTCAGACACGAGACCTATCATTTTAGGGCCGCTTATCTATTCACTAAGCCAGGGCTATTCAAATCCGGTCCTGGAAGGCCAAAACACTTTAGGTTTTTGGTTCTACCTGCTAGTTGATTGCCTTCACCTGGCATCTCAGGTCTGAATCAGTGGCATATTATTAGTAAAGGATAAAGCCAGAAATGTTTCGGACCTCCATGACCAGAATTGACCAGCATTGCCCTATGCTACTTAACAAGGGGCAATCAGTCAGTAAGTCACTCACTCGGTAAGAGACATTCGCTCTCCTTGGCCGGCTCCCGCTTTCGCGGTCTGGTGAAACTCTAGCAGGACACAAAGTCATTTTGATGCACAATGACATTTTCTTATTAACCTAAGTATCATAATTAACATAGCATATATTAACATGTGCAGTTGTACAGCAAAATGCATGTGGGCACATGTAAAGTTGGTGCACTGTGCACCCTAACATGCCGTCAACCCAAACAAATGTACTGTAAATAAAAAGTAGATGTTGAAATTATGTGAATGTCCAGTATTTATTAATTTAACCATTATTGGATAAAACCATTCATTGACTTAATCCTATAGTCATAATGTATTCACAGCTCAAATCTCTCACATAACAATATGGTGATTGTTAAAATTAGATTGACAATAATATGACCCTTGATTAAGTCCATGAGGCATTGGAAGAAGGAGCAATATTGAAGGTGCCAACACTGTCATTTAGAAGTGTCAGATGTGAAAATGAAGTGAGAATAGGGGGTGCATGATGAAAAATATGTTAAATGAATGAATAATCCTGACATGCACGATACATCTTCTATAAAATGCTCATGTGGCTAAATAAGGAAAATTCCTTGAACAGTGCATTTTGTGTACACTAAATTGACTTAAAAATATGAAAATATCTCTTAACCGTACCTTAAAGAGGCAATATGTGGTTTTGGGGGGATTGATAAACTATTTATAATACTATTGTGACAGGGTGAAATAGTAAAGGATCCCAGCAATCGTAGCTTTCTACAATGGCCAAACACAAGTACAGTGACACAAGACAGTAAGTTAACTCAATGTAAGATTTAATAAATCCTCAGTGTTATGATTAAAGTAATTCCCCTTATTTGTAAAAGCATGAAGGTTCCAACTTATTGTGTGAATCTGCTTGCATGACGAACCAGATGGTATGAACAAGAACAGTGCTACCTGCTGTCAACAGTGCCTGGCTGACTGCCCAATACCATAGACAAAAGAGCCTTCTAAGTTGGGCACCTAAAAACGAATATATATATATATAATAAACGTTAAGGTTTGAGTCGGTGGCGTTCACGCATAGCCACAAATGCCGACCACCATTCCCTAGAAAAAAACGTTACTTAATTTAAAGTTACATGCGTGTGGAGCTGCTCCAAGTGGTGGTAATTACTGTCGAAACTAGAACATGTAAAACAGGGATCTGCACTACAAATTTTCCATACACGTCTCCAACATGTTACTGTCCTGCAGTAACAACTCGACCGAATAAAAAAAGGGGAGATACGACCGATAAGGGGAGAAGGGGAGATTTTCTGCGGGGTGGATGATTTCGGCACAACTCCCGCAAGCACAAAACATACATATACAGCTCCGGAAAAAAATAAGAGGCAACTGCACCATTTTTTCCTTTCCAAAAAAGTAGAAAAGGAATGTTTTGAGCGAGGAACAGACGCGTTCAATTAGCAGTGGTCACTTAATTTTAACCCTTCTGTTCCTCACACAAAACCTTCCCTTTCGAGTATTTTGGAAAGGAAATAAAAATGTACAGAGGTCTCTTAATTTTTTCCGGAGCAGTATGTGACGAGCCTTGGAATTGTTCATCATATGTCACAAGAACCAATGCATAATGTCAAATTCAGGTCTTCAAATGCACCTTTGAAACTCTGATATGTAAAGTCCCCCATTCCTCAATGTCCGTTTTTAACGTTAGCTAGCTAACATCATGCCATTGACAAATCTGTTACTACAGTCTAAAATACAGCCGTTAGTCGTATTTTTTTAAATTAAAAACGTAATATAGCTATATGGCAAAACAGCAGAATATTTCGATTAACAGGAGATGTGAAAGTTGGACAGTTTGGTCAAGCTTGTTCAGTTGTAGCTAGTTAGAGCTAGCTAGCTAGCACTAACGCTAATAGGTAGCAAAATTACTGTATGACTTCACCCTTGCTGGCGAACGTTTGCTAAGTTACTTCGCTGGTTATAAGTCATTCATTTCAAACCAGGGATACATATTTGAAACAAAATGGTTGCTGTTTGAAAAGATGGAGACCCAACCAATAGAAACAATTGTAAGCTACTGCTGGCTACCTGTTCAGTTGCCTTATTTACCCAGAATAATTAAGATAACAACAGATTACAAAGAGTATGGTTTAAAGGCATTTTCAGAACATAATTAGCTGAGAAATAAACGGTATACCTGTTTTGTGTCCTTGAATATAAAATGCCATAGCTCAGCCTTATAATAGTATAAATAAGAAGAAAAAAAACATCACAAGTCTTTATTAAATATTACTTATTTTTTCTAAATAACGGCTTTGTGCTCTAACAGAAAACACTGTATTTTAGCTGTTAATCTATTCATTGATGCTTTATCATTGGATGCAATTTTGTTTAAACTCTATGAATGTGGAGACAAAGCAGTGTTTGACCTAACCAAAATTACATCTAACATTTTTTAGCTAGAGCCTACCAGTTCCTTTTTCATTGAGTGACTAGTGCCTGATGGAAAGAAATGCGCTACCGAATCCTTCATCAAACAAGTCGCCAGGCAGGGATGCTGGTAGGAGTAGCCTGCCAGCTAGGATGCAATCCAACAGTGTGCAGAGCCTGAGATGCCAGGACCCCAAAAGGGTAAAGAACAAGATCTGATAATTCAGTGTCGAAGGTAACGGATAGCTCTAGGAAATAAGAACAGAGAGGGAGAGAGAGTCATATTAGATGGTGCCTTTGTGACCCAGAGGAGTACACATTTTGGTTGAGAAACCTGCCTTGAAGTCTGGCTGAATAGGCTGAAATCATAATATACCCATGAACAGGCCCAATCTTTATTTTTGTATAATAGTAAAGTAATGCCTGTTCTAAGGGAATATTCAGCAGTAAGTGGACATTTTCTGAATCATTTTGGTCCAATAATTACATTAAGTATGATATTTGCTTTATATGAATGTTTAAACATCCCATCCTATTTTAATGTCATTAGCATGCTGAGAATTGTATAAATGTGTCCAGTGCATCTTTTAATGCTTCAGTGCATCCACCCTAGCTGAATGTAACAGGCTTGTAAACTGCTTGCTAAATTAGGGTTGCACTCTGTGCTTACAATGCAAAGCTTTCTTCATCTTATAAATATTCAAAATGTAGATTGGCTGGAAAACAAATATGAGACACAGCTCTGGAGCTTGTTTCTGTGTGACATGAATGTTTCATTAGTTCTTGAATGTAGAAAAGTAATTCCAATTTCACCCCTTGCTCTAAGCAGCAACAAACCAAAACTGACTCACAGTCAGTCAAGCCCTAATGATTGCCTGACTGGAATGATGCTGACCGTTTGTCAGCCTTTTAGGTGAGACGGGTATGATGATTCAAACCACTACACTGACCTGTTTCTGCACTTTTCAACACTAAGAGTGCATCACATATGACACCCCATTTCATATATATTTAGAATAAATTGGTTGCCATGTGGAACAAAGCCTAAACATTCTCCTACAGTATCCTCTTCACACTGCGGTATGGTGGAGCGTTGTTAACCTTTCTATTGTCCCTAAATACCATAGACCAATGTCTTTTTCTCCAAATAACTCCACATTGATGGCCAGGAAGCTGTTAAAGCATCTAAAGTAATGCATTTGCAGTCGGGTGGGTGGATGAGTGAGGAGGGTGAGAAGAGACTTTGGATGGGTGAGGAGGTGTTTACCACCAGGTCAGTGATGATGTGTCTACTGAAGCTGTTGTCTGTGACTGACAGCATGGCTATGTCCGAAATAGCACCATAATCCCTTCAAAGTGCATAGGGCACCAGTCAAAAGTTGTGCACAATAGAAGGAACCGACAGACATTTTGGACTTTTTGTTTGATGCATTGAACCATGAATTGGCCGTCTTAACATTTTCTCCCAGCATTGTAGCCAATGCTTCAGATTGTTGTGGCACATTGTAAGAGACAGAGCCACCTGCTCGCTTCCACCACCTGGTCTTGATCAATTAAGACAATTCTTCCAGCGACAGCAGCAGACATCAAAAAGGCCTTATTGACTTGCTGTCTGGGACTTGTGTGGGTCGATGGCCACCGGTCAAGCCTCGTCTGACTGAGCAAACCCCTAAACGTCTCAGCCTTGACCATGTGACTATAGGGTTAATTGATTGAAGGAATGATAAATATTGGGGAAAGTGTCAATTGGTGTAATATTTTACTCCTGAGGGTGTGGACTATGTGGAAGCATGGAAGAGATGGACTGAGAAAGAAAGGGAGGGAGAAACTTGAATCAAGAAGTGATCATTTGTGTTGAGGTTATTGCTACATATGGTATCACTTGCCTGATGTTGAAATATATATGTATACCAAACATTTCTTTAAAATGTTGATCCCTAGATCCCTATACCACTGGATATGTAAAGATGGAACAGTGAGTGTTTATTATGTTGGCTAATCATTATAAATGGGCCAATATAACAAACATTTGAATTT
This sequence comes from Esox niger, assembly GCA_016801105.1. NCBI lineage: Eukaryota > Metazoa > Chordata > Actinopteri > Esociformes > Esocidae > Esox > Esox niger. The sequence continues at coordinate 11,840 of JACXGJ010002865.1, forward strand.
ACATGAAATTTACATGTAATCTACATGATGCACAAGACAAGTCAACCAAGCATAATGGTGTACCTCTTGCCAAAAAGACTCGACAATTAAAATAAGCCCCCTTTACTTTCACCCTCCCTTTGCCTGTCTTGTCAATATCGTCCCTTCAGAATGCAGGAACCACTGACAGGTCTGATCTAGTCATTGTGCCTTTTAAAGTATCTCTCCACATAATCAGAATGACTCTCTGTTAAATAAACCATGAAAAAAGCTTTTCCACTAACGGTGTTTTGGAGCGGAAGGAAGTTATCCAGCAGCTACATGATTAATCAACAGATTGGATTCTGTTAACCACTAAGATCTCTTCTTTTCCTCATAGACCCCATACAAATAGTCAATTAACTTAATATGATGATATTAAGTAGTAATATCATCTCTTTTATGTAAAAACATGCATTTAATATGTTGTATTTTCTTTTAAGAGTTAGAGGATGATACAGGTTTGTGAACGTGGTAAGGCTCAGAAGAGAGTTCTACAACAAATATACAAAGTATGAGCTAGTTACTGTCAGCAATGTTGCTAAATGCTAAATGGATAGCGTAATTGGTAAGAATTGTGTAATGTTGACACCCATTAGTCTTAGTCTCAATTTAATGGGCTCTCTGAGGCTTTAACCCCTACTTGGTCTACTATGGCTCCAACTCCACTCCATAATGTAATGTAGCATTAAATGGGTTGAATCCTCACTTAGTGGCTAGAGAGAGAGGGCTGACCATAGCGATATATTTATCGGCCAGCGGTTTGGTACACCTTTGGTTGAAAGATCAAAGACAAGATGTGAATCTACTGACAAAATGTTTCTGTTTATACTTTATACAGAAGTTGTTTGTTCTGACCGGTATTATGGTACTTTTACATTTAACTCATTTGAGAGCATGCGTTTTGTACTGTCCCCCTCTTAGGAACCAAATCCTGGTGTTGCAATCAAGGAATACAGGACCTAGAATGACATAGACCCTGCCTTGTATTTGTGGTCAGTGGTTGAAAATAGTATTTATTAATGGTCAGTGCCCTTTTTAATGCAGAATGATGTAAAGACCGTGTCATTCTTCATCACCTCTTCCAAACACCATGCTCCCTCCATCCATCCATCCCATCATCCTTCCCCCATGGCCAAATGACAGACATAACATTTTTCACCTTCTCAGCCAAAGTGGTCCAGGAAGTGAAATGAGGCAGAGGAAAGGAGACGGAAAAAGGGGGAGAGGAAAGTGACACATCTGAAGGTGACAGCTTTTCACACCTGGGAATAATGGTTTTGATAGGCGTCCTGCTTGTTTCTCTGCTGTGGCATGAACAGAGACCCAAAATGTGCAATAATAGACACAATTAGCTCATGGTTCAACAAGACCCAGGGCCAAATCGCAAGCTGGGACAAATCCCAAATGCAGGCTTTTTCTCCAGGTACAGTAGGTGACAGCGGGATCGTCCCTTCTACCGTCTGCAGGTCCACCATGCTTTGGCAAATCAACGATACAATTACTGGACCCCAAAGCCTGAGCCTTTTGGCTTGTCCCTACATGCATACTCACAGATGGGTCCAGAATAGAAAAGGCACCTCTATTTTTCAATGTTAGTATCTGATTCAGCTCACACTACAACTGGAACACAAAGACAAAAACATTCTCTAGTCTGTATGATAGATCTTGTATATAAGTGGAAGCAACACATACTACTAGCATTGCAAATATTGTTTATACATTCTTTTCCCCTCTGATATTGTAGTCTGCTTTTAAGATGAGTGATTTTACATATGTGAGCCGTCTTCAAAAATACATCAACGCTAACATCACTTTATGTGTCCAATTTATCCTGTCAGAATGTCTTCCTGCTGTGTGTTTCTTAAAGGAAATCACGCTACTTCACGAGAAAAGCATTAGTGATTCATGTGTCATTACATTACGAATGTGTTGCAGCACTATTTTGGGTGTTTCACCTGACCAAGCAGACACGCTTCCTACATTAATATTATGCAACGCCAAATGTAGTTTGACAGAACACAGCATTGTAAAGGGGAGTGCAATGATGGGATGTTTTGAGGATGTTTGTGGTATTCAACATACGGCTAAAGACATGCCTAGGCAGAACAATCCCAATGTCCCAATGCTTCCTCTTCACTGCCAGCGACAGGGGCCACTGGATGCTCCCACATGCATGTGGTACCTTACTCCACAGTAGCATGCGGCGGCAAAAGTAGTGCGCTTCAAGGCCGTAATCACCATATATGTTGAGGGGGACACCCCCCCTAATATACAAATAGGCCTATGCTCAAAATGACCCCCACAATAAATTGATATATATCACAAATAAAAAAATGCGCTATGCAACAACAGGCAACTATGCACCGCCATCCAAAATAATCATTAACAAACTTAACAAATTACCGTTATTATTACTACCGGTTCTAGTTTGACGCTTTACTGCAGTTCTTTGTGTAGTTTGTCGAGGTACTGTTGCCGTACCCCAGCAGAAGCCATTGGTCGACTGCTGTAAGCAGGTTGTCATGTCTACGGTTTTCACACAATTAGGCTATTTCCCAAACATTGTTGCGGGTGAAAATCTCATTACTTTCAAATGTATTGAAAAGTGGAAAACTAGAATGTTATATGATTGTTACTCACGCTATCTTCCTATCGATTGTGATAGTTTTGACCCAGGGTGATCACATTTTCAAACCCCCAAACCGGGACACTTACATAACCGCATGTTAATGCACGCGCATATGTATGCGCTTTTGCACGCTTGTTGGTCATCATCCGTGCCTGTAGTTGGTGGAGTGGGGGGTGCTTTGAGCTTTGATGAGTGTTGTTTCTTTGCAACGTAGTTCTACACAGTTGTTTGTTTGGCTCTGACTCGTGTGTGGAAACATTACAGTATTATTATTCTTTTTATTGTGGTAAAAAACAGGACAATTTGGTAGATAATGTCGCAAACCGGGATATTTTAGTGTTTCTCAGATATTTGTCGGGACCGGGGACACCCAGCTCGAAACCCTTTGACAGTCCCGGGCAAACCCAGACGTCTGGTCACCCTATTTTAACATCAACACGTCATTTTGCGCTGTAACTGCAACTGTGGGAATAAATAAAAGTTTGCCAAAGTGTCAGTGATTGCATGGCGCATAAACAGAGGTTTTGGTGAAAAGGGGCCGATTTGCGAGTGCTAATCAATCAACCATCACCAGCGTTTACTATTGTAGCTAAGTTACCTGGAACGCTAATTAGCCACACATTAAACCCAGCGACCAACTATGGTGCTCATTCGTATTCAACTAACAATGTCTTGCGTGCAGGATTTTGTTAGATTTGTCAAATGCCCACGTGAAGTCTGAGTAAAGTGGCAATCATTTATGCTGCGCTGCATGTGTAATTTATGCAGAAAATAGTCATTTTCACTGATTGCATATTCGTAGTATACTGTATAGTTGTATTTTCTTGCATTTGATTTTGTTTGATTAAAGTGCAAGCAGTTTTATTAGTCAACTTTCATTCACATCATGTACACTAGGAAGGGTGGCAGTGACATTCATCAGTTTTTTGGGCAGCTTCAGAAAAGAAAAGTAAGCAGAGCGAAATTTAGTACCAGTCAGGTGATAGAAGCATACAGTAGCACAAGAAGTGAGTCAATGTATATTTATGTAACCCGTTCCTGAACATCATGGCAAGAAACACAACTTGTTTACTAGTAGTATGTATTTCATGTTCACTCTGGTGTGTTCAGAGTAAAGAAAGATAGGGAGAGAGAGCATGAGGATGCCAACAGGGCAGGGAAAGCAGGTGACATGGAGGTGAGTGAGAAAAGGAGCAAATATTGATGACCGATCTGATATCGCCATGTTGGTGTTGTTCAGTTGACATCATACTTAATGTTGGCACAACTGAGGTTAGGCTTAGGCACAGGCCTCACTGAGGTTAGGTTTAGACACAGGTGTCTCTGAGGTAAGGGTTAGGTCAAAGGGTAGGGAGCAGGGGAATATTCTGTCTTGGACTGGGTTAACCGACTAACTACAAGTCAGTTAAAATGAAGGTCCTGGAAATGAGTTTTCTCAGAAGAGTGGCTGGCGTCTCCCTTAGAGATAGGTTGAGAAGCTCAGTCATCCGTGAGGAACTCGGAGTAGAGTCGCTGCTCCTTTGCATTGAAAGGAGCCACTTGAGGTGGTTCGGGCATCTGGTAAGGATGCCCCCAGGACGTCTCCCTAGGGAGGTGTTCCAGGCATGTCCAGCTGGGAGGAGACCTCGGGGTAGGCCCAGGACTAGGTGGAGAGGTTATATTTCGACACTGGCCTGGGAATGCCTCGGGATCCCCCAGTCACAGCTGGCAAATGTAGCTCAGGCAAGGGAAGTTTGGGGTCCCCTGCTGAAGCTGCTGCCCCCGCGACCCAACAATGGATAAGCGGATGATGAGGATGATGAAGAAAAACACCAGTATGGGGATATCGATAGTGTGTTGAAGTGTTATTGATGGTTAAGTGTCTTTTATTTTAAACATTTTTGAATGTTTAACTTGGGGGGACCACCAGAACACCGGCTGATTTGTTCCCCCTTATTGTTGGCTACGGCCTTGGCTATGGCCTTGGTGTGCTAGATAGGTAATGCTACAGAAGAGGTGTAAAAACCTTGGGTTTTGGAATGAATGTATGTATTCCACTCTTTTCAAATTGTCAGACAAAGAAAAAAATTAACTGACCCCTGTTCAAAATCTGCAAACCCTTAGTTCTTAATACTGTGTATTGCCCCTCTAGCATCAATGACAGCGTAAAGTCTTTTGTAGTAGTTATCTATGAGGCCCCGAATTCTTGCAGGTGGTATACTAGTTGCCCATTCGTCTTGTCAAAATGCCTCCAGGTCATGCAAAGTATTTGGTTGTCTTGTATGTTTGAGATCTCCCCAGAATGGCTTGATATTAAGGTCAGGAGGTCACTGTGATGGCCACTCCAGCACCTTCACCTTTTTCTGCTGTAACCCATGGACGGTCAACTTGGCCTTGTGCTTAGGGTCATAGTCGTGCTGGGAAGTCCACGAGCGTCCCATGTGCAGCTTTCTTGCAGGAGAATGCAAATTGTCTAAATTGTCAAGATTCTGGCATTGGTGCAGTAAAGGCTGCTTTCTGGATACTCCACCATGCAGCTCATTTTTGTTCAGGTATCGTCATAAAGAGCTCCTTGAAACAACCACACCGTCTTTTTTCAGAGCAGCCTGTATTTGTCCTGAGGTTACCCGTGGGTATTTCTTTGTATCCCGAACAATTCTTCTGGCAGTTTTAGCTGAATTTTTCTTGAACTGACTGACCTTAGGTTGGCATCAAGAAATCCCCTAATTTGCCATTTCTAAGTGAGTAATTGAACAGTATTGACTGGCATTTGCAAGGATTTTGATATTTTTATATCTACACTAATTGCAAATTAAAAATCTACAGGTGCGGGAAATTAAAAGTTTATTGCCATTTTCCCATGTGTCACCTTGTGTGTCTGTAACAATGCCAAACATTCAAGGGTATGTAAACTTGATGCAGCCATTTCAGTGACTTCTGTTATAATAATGATTTCAAAGGGAGCCAAACAGCTATTTGATAATAAATAGCTTCATATGATCACTTTCCAAAATGTCCAAATACCACATGGTGTCCATAGGTCAGTTATTAGAGCAGGGGGTAGTGGTGTGCTGCCAGAGACATCCTAATGGCACTGATACAGACATGAGAGGTCATTATTTCTTCATAATGTCAATTGTTTCTGTTGTGGTTTAGTAATGTTTTTGCTCAATTTGCATAAAGAGTGTATGCCTTGTCTGACTGTAGAAACATTCATTCCAAACATTAGAAAAGTTTCTCCCTTTTCTTAACCACAGCAATATTTTAATTTAGTAAATTATGACATAACAGAAATGTTGTCCATAAAGCTTGTCTTTCCATAGAACATTCTTACTGGAGTGTTGGCAGGTGCATTTTAGCAAACTTGAGTTTACTTTTTGAAGATTATTTGAAGAAATGTTGTTTGCTTAAGTATTTAACCGCTACATTTAATAGAGCCACCTTCAGCTGCAATAACAGCTTTACGTTTTTTTTCCCGGACCGCGTCAGCGGAGCTGGCCAAGAAGTGCGAATGTCTCTTACTGACTGACTACCGGTTGTTAAACAGCATAGTGGTTAGAGATAAGTACTGTCATGCAGGTGACCAGAGTTTTAGCCTTGCCACGGACCAAATAAATGAGGCATTAGGATTTGTTCAGGATAGACTAGAACTTTGCGTTATATTGCGATCGATATACTGCACCGGCGATTGATGGAGACGTATTGCTCTCATTTTCAGTTTACTTACCGTAATAGTTAGCTATTCAACTATTTAGAAACAAACCTGCCATAGAGTGATTCGAATCATTGTTTTCATTATGGGTAATGTATAGCTACTAGCTAACCATCCCCATCATAGTGGTGCGGTTAGAGACACAAAATGTCATATTGGTGACTGGCGTTTGACCCGTGCCCAGGACCGAACAAATAAGTTATTAGGGTGTGTTCATATTGCTCTCGACTGACCTGTGGTGTAGTGGTTAGCTATTTAACTGTCATTGTTTTTGTTATAGGTACTGTATAGCCATTAACTAGCCACCCCAAACAAATTGGGCATTAGAATTTGTTCAGGATAGACTACAACTTTTACGATGTGTTATATTGCGATGGACGAACTGCACCGGCGAATAACATATTGTTCTCGTTTTTGATTTACATAGCGTAGTTCACATCGCTTAGTGGTTGGCTACTCAACTGTCTATACGTTTTCACAAGAAACCAGCCATGGAGTGATTTGAGTCATTGTTTTCATTATAGCTACTGTAAAGCTAATAGCTAGCCATCCCCAACATAGCATAGTTGTTACAGACTCTCATGTCGGTGACTGAGGTTTGATCCTTGCTACTGACCCATCAATTTGGCAATAGGATTTGATTTACATAGCATAGTTCACTTGGCATTGTGGTTAGCTTTTCAACTGTCTATTTGTTTTGTAAAAAAAAAAAACGAGCCATGGAGTGACTCAAATAATTGTTTTCATTATAGGTACTGTATAGGTATCAGGTAGCCATTTACAGTAATCTCTTTCTAATTGGATGTGTTGAAAGTAGGGTAGCGATCTTGTTATACCTGTTGTTGGTTTGGATGTTAACGAACCATTGAGTTTCGACTAATTGGTTTGACAATGCAAGTAAACCCACATCTCTACACACGTATCACATGAACCCACACCCGCTGTTTAAATAGCATAGTGGTTAAAGACAGTCTGTCACAATAAACTGCACATCAAATACAGCCTGGGCAATGATTTTCATCCATTCTAATGGTGGGCTTACCTGGTTCCTTTTCTTGTTTGTAAGTATTTACCAGCTTTGCACAAATTGCAGAATATTTGCTCCAAGATGTTGAAGTCAGTTTCTCAAAGAGTACCACAGATTGTCAAGAGAGGTCAAGACTTTGACTAGGTCACTTTGAACTTTTTGTTCTTGAACTAATCCAGTTATTCTTTGGCCTTGTGTTTGGTGTCACTGTCCAGCTTATATCCAAACTCTTGGACAATGTTTTGTACCCTTTTCCTAATGCTTGCACTTGTACTACATAATCTCTAACTTCTACAGATTGTGGTCTTAATTTTCCTTTAGATTCATAGCCTGACCAGTGATCATTGGGGAACCGTAGGGTTTTTATCCATAATTTGTAACATATTTTTTAATGGTTAAAAAGTCAAGGCCAATGGTTAAGTCACTGTATCTTTGTTAGAGCCTATTCTTCAATCTGGGTAAATTGGGAGCTTCCATATCATAATTGGTAATTTGAATGATTTTATCAGTTTGTAATGAAAATATATAGATACATTGTATTATATTCTAATTTTGAGTCATTGATTTGATTAGAAAAAGAGGTAACGCATGAGGTAAAATGCATCATCAACTCTGGCCAAAAATGTATACATTAGGGATGCTCATAAATAGGTAAGATTTACAGTGGATATAAAAAGTCTACACACCCATATTGAAATGCCAGGTTTTTGTGCATCAGAGGGATCTCAATTGTTGAAAGATCAGTCAGGAGAAGGGTACAAAATTATTTCCAAAGCATTAGATATACTAAGCATTACTAAGAACTGGACATCTCTCTGAAATTGATGAAAAGATGAGAAGAAAACTGGTCAGGGAGGCTTCCAAGAGGCCTACAGCAACATTGAAGGAGCTGCAGGAATTTCTGGCAAGTACTGGCTGTGTGCTACAAGTTACAACAATCTTATCTTACAAAGAAAAACATCCAAGCCCGGCTGAAGTGGTGGCAGCATCATGCTTTGAGGCTGTTTTTCTTCAGCTGGAACCGGGGCCTTAGTCAGGGTGGAGGAAATCATCAGGCGTCTGTTAGAAAGCTGAAAATGATGAGGAAGTTCACCTTTCAGCACAACAACGACCCAAAACGCACATCCAAATCCACAAAAGCATGGCTTCATCAGAAGAAGATTAATGTTTCGGAATGGCCCAGCCAGAGCCCAGACCTGAATCCATTTGAATATCTGTGGGGGGATCTGAAGAGGGCTGTGCACAGGAGATGACCTCGCAATCTGACAGATTTGGAGCACTTTTGCAAAGAAGAGTTGGAAAATATAGCCATGTCAAGATGTGCCATGCTTATAGACTCCTAACCAAAAAGACTTGGTGCTGTAATAAAATCAAAAGGTGCAAAGTATTAGTTTAAGGGTGTGCACACTTATGCTACCAGGTTATAGTGAGGGGTGTGTAGACTTGTTATATCCTCTGTATAGATTTCTATCAATGACTCTTATTCATAGAGCAAAACCTACTATAGGTAATCTGTTTTTTTTATCACAAACTGTAACTGTTTACATTTGGAAACAAACCTAACTAAATCTAATTTTTTTTCATGTTTTTCATTTAGAATTTTCCTTGCTGGATCCTCCCCAGAAACACATAAGCAAAATTCTGAAAATGTCCCTAGGATAAAAGGTTTTTAATACATTATGACATTATTTTACGAAAGGAGTTCCTAATTTTAACTTCTGAGGGGAGTGAAGGGAGGAGGCAGCAATTAGCACAATTTCTGTAGGATCAGCCCTACAGGGCATTCAGTAGGTTGCCATTATGACTGCAGTCTATATCCCTGCCTCAGACAATATATCACCATGTATCACCTCTTTTATGCCTCTCTGAAGATAAAACTTTCTTTGTATGCGGAGAAAGAGAGAGGAAAATCAATGAAAGCACACATCTTATAAGTTAAGGAGAATCAAATATGTCTTCTTTATTCTCCAAAGCCTATGGGGCAAAATTGAGAAACAGTCATTCTAGTTTATTCTCTGCTCACATTTACCATGCTATCCCACCACACACCTCATCCTCTCATCACCTTCCTCCCCCATGTCAGCTGTAGGCCTGGCTCCCCCTTCATCCTGGCTCCCCCTCCACTGGGCCATGTCCTGTCCCTGCCCCTAAAACGGCCTTTCTGGTTCTTCTCCCTCCATCTGCCTCCTCAGCTTCCTCACCAGGTCAGTTGGTGGTGTGTGTGTTTGGGTGGGGGGAGTCGGGCAATGGAGGTTTGGGACGTTTTCCTGGCAGGGAGAGGGATTACTGAGGCCAGATGCAACCTGCAGTGTCTCAAGGCCTCTGAAGCCCAGTTGGCTAATTAAACAGTAACTGTCAAGCCCTGGTTCTCCTCTATTCTCCAGCTCTCATCGCCTTCAACTCCTGCAGTTTAATTTATTTGGAGTAGGTGGTGACCCTATTGGCAAAATGGGCCGACTCCCATGTTTCCTGCTCTGCTCTAAACGAAACTAGAACTAAAATAGGGAGAGCCTGGCTGCGGGGCAGAGGTAGAAGTCACATGGGACAAGCCAGGTCAAGCTATTTAAGCCAATATCTCTGACCCCCTCTGACAGCCAGAGTAAGACCTTTGTGCTTCATGAGACCAATAGACACAAATTTGAGAAAGTTGACATCTTATGTGCAAGAAATCGGGGCCTTACTACTTCTACAAGCCTCCTCAAGTAAGATGGCATACTAAGATACACACACATAGTGCCCACATTTTGACCAGAGCATTTGGCCTTAGTCGACTATATAGGAAATAAGGTGCAAATGCAGAGAATCAGCAAGGATGGAGCTGCTGATCTGGAGGGACCAGTAGCAGGCATGTGTCTGACAGGCTCCCTGTAGACCAAGCATTAGGATGAAGCTCTACAGTGTTGTTGACCTAGCCCTAGGGCACGTGTCACTGGCGTGGCCATCAACGGCACCCAACGGTCCAAATTTGCACTTCAAAACCATATGGCTACAACACAGTCTAGGCCACTTAGAGGGGATAGTGGGATGGATGATGGATGGAGAGGCTGGACTGTTTCATATATCTTGTGAAGTGCTTTACATTACAATTTAGAAGTCGATTATGTAGTGAACATACCTTGTTGAAGTATGACAGATTGAACAAAATGGTAATTGTGAAAATTAAATGAGTAAAGGATGTTCTATGCCATTAGGATCTTCATGGACCTCGAAGTTCACTACCATGGTTCTCAGAACATGTCTTTAGACTTTGAAATTCTTATTTTGTTTGTTTCCTATATTAAATGTGGTGAATTTAAAGATAACAAGGCCACCAGAAAACGCAACACTTGGGGGTTGTATTCAACATCTTTTTTTAGGGTCAACAGGCCCAACTCTGCAGGCTCACAAAATGTCCCTTATTAATAATTGATTGCATCAATTGTTACCTCTGGCTAGCACATCCCATCGTGGACAGTAAATAATCAGTGGGCAGTGTCACCGGGGGGAAACACTATCTGCCTGTGACTTGGAGCGGCTAGCTGGTCTCTGCTCCATTTGTGACGTAGTAATGTTGTGTTTTGGGCAGGAAAGGGGTGGAGATTTCTTCTTAATGTGTGCTGTCAATTCCATCTTGGGTCCTGTTGGCAATCTCTTGTAGGGATTTCTTTATACTAAACAATGCCCTGGGCATATTGAAACCTCCAGAGAGATCTTGCCAAGATGGAGCTATAATACCACACAGATAAGAAGTTACACTGATTTGCAGGTCCACAGTCAATAAGGTCAAATTTCTATTGACAGATCAGATCAAGTCAAAGGGTCATTCCTGATTGCAGTGATACATGCTATATGTCACCAACAAAAAGTTGAATTGTCAAAGATATCCTTACTTTCTCAATATCAGATTTTAAAAAACTAATTTGCAAAAAAAACAAGATAAAAATAAAATAAAAATAAGTTCCCATGAATTTGATGCAATTGACAATTGCATCAAATTCAGGGAGAGAGGAAACTTAACTAAAGAGGAAATATTGTGTAATGCTAAAAACATAGCTTGGTGGAATGTTCCACAACTAATAGGTCAATTGGCAACAGGTCAGTAATATGATTAGATTTTAAAAGATTATTCCAGAGAGGATGGGTCTGTCTGAAGTGAGAATATGGAGGGGTTCACCACTCTGTGAAAGACTGCGCTGGCAGCCTTTTCTGGGCCCGAGCTCATTTAAGATGGACTGAGGCAAAGTGGAAAACAGTCCTGTGGTCTGATGAATAAAAATTTGAATTTTCTTTGGAGAATCATGGACACCACTTCCTCGAGCCTAAAGAGGAGAGGGATCATCCGGCTTGTTATCAGCGCACAGTTCAAACGCCAGCATCTGATGATATGGGGGTGCATTAGGATTTCATCCCGGTACCTAACAGCACTCAGGGTATCGTGTGGTGCTCTGTGTGACCCTCCAAGGATATGCCTCCCCAGACCATCACTGACCCCCCACATACATGTCATGCTGGATGATGTTGCAGGCAGCATTACATTCACCACAGCGTCTCCAGACTCTTTCACATCTGTCACATGTGCTCAGTGTAAACCGGCACACATTGGTGAAGAGATCGGGGCACCAATGGCAGACCTGCCATTTCTGGTGTTCTATGGCAAATGCTAATCCAGCTGCACTTTGCTTGGCAGTGAGCACAGGACCTACTAAAGGACTACGGGCCATCATGCCACCCTCATGGACTCTGTTTCTGGTCAGAAAAATGCATACCAGTGGCCTGCTGGAGGCCATTTTGCCGGGCTCTTGCAGTTTCTTGTTCTTTTTCCTGTTCTTCGCACAAAGGAGCAAATACCGTACGGTCCTGCTGCTGGGTTGATGCCCTTCTACAGCCCTGTCCAGCCCTCCTAGTGTTACGGCCCGCCTCCAGGTATCTCCTCTGTGCTCTTGAGAGTGTACTGGGAGACAGGAAATCTTCTTGTGATGGCACATATGGAAGGATCCAAGAAGATGTGGACTGCCTGTGCAACCTGAATGAGCTGCAGGTACCGGCTCATGCTACCAGCAGTGACAAGGACACTAGCAAAATGCAAACCTAGAGAAGAATCAATCAGAAAGAATAAGGAGAGAGCATTTGTTTGTGTCCACCACCTGCAAAACCATTCCCTTTTTGCGGGTTGTCTTGCATTCAAAGGGAAATCCTGAATGTCATCTATGTTTTGTTTTTCTTTTCTCACATTCCCGTTCATTTACTGAGAAAATATGTCACATCATTGATATTTATCTCAGACCACTGCACACAACTGGAAAGTATGGATGTAACATGATTGACATCTATTGAAGTATTGCCTAACAATGGATACAGAGCGACAGAATATTGTCGCTTGAAGAACGGTGTCAACGATATGACCCTTGGTTCAATACAATTCTTTAAATCAAGGGACATTTGCCTCACACTACTGACTTCTAGAGATGTGCCTCACATACATGTAAAGTTTCCTATAGGAGGCAGGAAACAGGCACAGGAAGAACAAAGTACTTTTAATAAAAATAAATAAGATAACATAACAAAAAGAAAACAAGACAAGAAAAGGAACAACATAACTCAAGAAATGGGCTCCAAACAATGACCCACAAGATATACTAGGGAAGGAGGAACTAAAATAGAGACAGTAATAAGGAACACACATAGGGTAATGACAACATAGAGGCCCGTGCTGCAGATGAGGGAGATTGGATGTTGAATCCTACTGTTGTGGTTGTGATAATACATGACAGATAAAGGAATGTTGCATTCAACAACATTAGTCTCTCATTACTGATGCTTTGAGAAATGCGTTGAGGTCATGTTGCTTAAAGGAATATATTGATTCCTCTTTAAATGTTTAAGTGCGTACATTTCAACACTAACAAACATATGTTCATATGTTTGCCCAATTTATTGATGACAAGCCACAGGATAAGAAAGAAGTTGTGGCTCAATAGTACAATATGAAATACGACTAACTCATCGTTGGGTTTCAGTCAAAAAGTTCAACAAGTTCTGTGGAATCTTTGATGAAGCAGTGATGACATGCTTGTGGCTGATAGAAAGCTTCAGACATCAGCAAACATTTTGACTTTTTTTCAAGCCCTAGATTTCTCAATGTTGTTCTTAATTTAATAGCTACTTTTGGCATTTTGCTGGCCAAAATGAATTAATTCAGTGACATTAAGTAATCATTATCTACTATTTGACAGCTGAGGTTGCTAGACGCAACTTTAACCCATGGTATAAGAGACCCCATCATTTAAATAATACAGACATTTATGAATCATAGTCAGACATTATAAAATCCTTTTTCATAATCAGATATGAAGACCAGGCATGGTTTTGTCAATCTTGAATTTACTTTGATATTTCAAGTAATGGTTATATGTTGTTAGTTTCTATATATTGTCCATAAACCACTCAGATCAATAAAGACATCCAGTTAATGTTTAGTAAAACCTTTTCAATTCTGTCCTCTCTCCTCTCATCACTATTTTTGTGTAACAGGCCATCTTTTTTTACATCTTATCTTCTTATCCTCATACTATACATACCATATTGTTTTGTTACATACCATATTTTTTTTACCATATTGTTTTTGTATATACCATATGTTTTACCATATTGTTTGGGTACATACCATATTGTTTTCACCATATTGTTTTGGAAATATTATTTGTATATACAAACCCACAGATAACTGCAGGACGGAAGCCCACACTTTTCTCTAAATGCCACACTGCTACATCTGTCCATCACTGTAATTGTTAAACATTGGTTCTATTTTCACCCAGGAAACAGCAGTTTAGTAGCTGTGGTGATGGTAGGCACCAGTCACATCGTATCACACATTACCAACTCAGCTTTGCAGAATCACCTCCACAGCCACCAGGCAGCCAGGCAAGGCAATGCTCATGTCATCTGCAAATCTCAAATCGTAGTTCCTGAAGCGAACCGTTGCACAGGAGCCAAGTGCCAAAGGGCTCTGGACACAGCAGCACTGTATCCCAGCATCAGACTCTAAAGTGTTTTGAAAAAGGGAGCGAAGAGAGGCGGCAAAATTTGCCTCCAAGGCTAACATAGACAGAGCTTCAATCTTCAATGGTATGGAAAAAGAAGAGAAAGAACGAGAAAAAAGAGAAGGATGGCCCATTCATCCATCATCCATTTCTCTCTAAAAGGTCAGGGAGATTTTGGAGGTTGGAATTGGTGGAGAAGCAGTGTATTGCAGATGCAGAGAACAGCAGGGCTTTTCACGCTGCCATGATCAGTTAAGGAGGACTCCTTTAAAACACATCTGCCAGTAAACATTTTGGCCTGACTCTGGGTCATCTCTCCTGTCTGAGCCCAGACCCAGTCAAGCATGAAGATGAGAATGCGTACCTGCCCACACACAGACCCTCAAATGAAAGGATGGTCAGTTCCTCTGTTTCTCTTTAGCCTCTCCATTTGCTTTGTTAATTGTTGGGATGTTGTGTAGTTACAGTATTTGTCTCTGACCTGGAATTTTGTGAAGGACTGTAACAGTATTTTTCAGTTGTTCCATTCTGTTTGAATTATTTTTGGAACCATCCATCCATTGATGAAACATGTTTTTTATCACTTTTCCTGCAAAATTCTTTGCAGAATTCTCAAATGTGTGCCGGTATATAACATATACTGTATATTCTGATACATGTCAAGTGCACAAAAAACATTTGAAAAGTATTCAGAACCATACATTTTTTCCACATTTTATGACATAAATCCTTATTTTAAAGTTGTTTTACTAAAGAAATGTATCCTCGATCTACACGCAATACCTGATAATGACAAGCAATAACTGTTTTCTATACATTTTAGCAAATTGATAAAAATCTGAATGTCAAAAATACATCAATATTCTGACTTTTCTACTCAGTATTTAGTGGAAGCACTAGTGGTAGCCATAACAGCTTCAAGTTTTTGCAGAGTTTTGCATAGTGTTTGCAGAGTTTCTACCACTCTTGTCTTCCCACTCTTCTTGCTCCATTCATCTTCCCCTCAGTCCTGACTAGCCTCCCAGTCCCTGCCACTAGAAAACATCCGTACTGCATTATGCCACCACCATGCTTCACCAAAGGGATTGTATTGGCCAGGTGATGAGCATTGACTGATTTCCTCTAGTCGTGACAGACCACATTCAGGCCCAAGAGTTCAATTTTCCTTTGATCAGACTTGAGAATCTTGTGGAGTCCTTTAGGAACCTTATGGCAAACTCCAAGTGGGCTGTCATGTGCCCTCTATTGAGGAGTGGCTTACGTACGTCTAGCCACTCATACATAAATACGTGTTGATGGAGTGCTGCAGAGATGGCTGTCCTTCTGAACGGTTCTGCCATGACTACAAGAACAAGAATTCTGGAGCTCTGTCAGAGTGATCATTAGGTGACCATCAGGCCCTTGGTCACCTCCCTGACCTTCCTTGTTTCATACATGCCACAGTGTTTTTGGAGACAGTCAATGCTCCAGAAATTGTTGACTCTTCCAAATATCTGTGCCTCGACACAATCCAGTCTCAGAGATCTATGGACTATTCTTTAAAACTCACAGTTTGGTTTTCCTTCTGACTACTGTAGACCACTGTTTACAGACAAGTGTGTGCCTTTCCAAATCATGTCCAATCAATTGAATATACAACAAGTGGACTCCAATTAAGTTTTAGAAATGATGGTCAATGGAAAATGGATGCACCTGAGCTCCATTTTGATTTTTTTTTTGGGGGGAAGGGCTGTAAATAAAAACAAATTCTGGAAAAGGTTAAGGAGTCTAAATACTTTCCAAATGTGCTATTTATGACATGATATGTGGAAATTATCTTGAAATTCCAAGAAAAACATTTGAAAGTGTGAAAAGAAGAAATCCGATACCTCAGGAGACAAGTGCTGCTTTTTCCTCACATTCCCTTTGTCCTGGCAATATGGTTGGAGAAAAACAACGTACACAGAAAATCCCTGAAAAGGCTTCTCTATATATACTGTATGTAAGAATTATCATTATTTTAGAATTATAAATAAACAGTTATAGTTATCAGTTCAGAATGGTGGCAGGCAGGCAAGCAGTAATTCAGAACATATGTGGGATCAGGAATAAATCCCCTCCTCAGCCCCCTCTCTTCTACTGAGAGGCCTGGGACTGGCAGAAACATCTGGTAGGAATATCCAATGGGAATGACATAGTAAATAGAGTAATGAAAAATACATTCACCACCATGCCGTTGAATGAACATAAGCTGACCTGAGACACAAAAACATGCACTGTTATGATGCTCTTTGATTTGTGTCATTCTGCTGGGCAAATAAGCTAGGTTTACACGGATACAGAGTTGACAGCAAATATCATCACGAATGAGACCGCATGGAAAAGGTCAGTATGTCATCTTATTAATGATCCCCACCAGACAGAGCATGTTATCTAGATAAATTCCGTTCATCCAATACACCTGTTCAAAGTCCCACTTCTAATTTGCAATTTGTTGCTGTTTAGAAACAGTCAACTATTATAAAAATGATGTTTTAGTGTAGCTTGTCATTGCAAGGTTGTGCATGTAGATATCTGCATCAATAGAAAAAGTGTTCGCATTTATTTTGCTTTACCTATATTTCATTATCCTTTTTCTTTACAAAAGATATGCATATTATATACTCGATTTACAGTCTTTTGTATGGTTTTGTTCTGTGAGTTATGAATATTCTGTGTTTTAGGTTAGACACACAAGTTAAAGAGACAGTAATACATTAAACATGAATTGTCAGAAGGACACAAACTGCTTAAAAGCGCAGGGTGACAGGGTCAGAGGAGTGGTGCAGAATGTGAGTCAGTAGGACAGGTTGAAAGGGAGGGTTTAATGTGGTAGCCTCCGCTGCTTAAACATTGTTTACCTCCCAAATGCACCCCTATTCATGATATAGTCCGCTAGTTCAGGGTGCAATTTGGAACACAGACCTTGTTTAGAGTTCGGTGGCATGAGAACTGTGTCACTGGGGATGGCCTCAGGGCACTCCTATAACGAGCTTTTGAAAACGTTGCAAATAATATGCATTTTTCAACTTACATGTCCACTTAAAAATGTATAAACAAACCCCTGTAAAGGCATTAAAAATACTAATTAATTGTTGTACCACAACAAAATCAGAATTTCATGATAATGTTAATTAGGATAGGAATGAGGTTAACGTAAATAATTGCTTTTCAATAAGCCTGACAAGAAAGATGTAATGACGTTCAGATGAACTTAATTATGTCTATCCCTCTCAGGTTCTGCGTCCAGTGCTGGCTGGTTAGGCCCGACGCAGTGGCAGACAGCTTCATACACGTGTAGTTTTCTGAATACCAGTGGTGTCTGTCAAGGTAATGCTGCCTTTTAGTCCTGCATTCACAGCCAATAGTCTCCAATTTTCTCTTTACTTCCATTGCTTGACTGGAATTGAGTTCTGTTAGGCCTGGCCTTGAATGTTGGGACCTGGCCCCTCTCCCTCTCCTTCATCTAGTGTCCTTTGCTTGGCTGTATGCCTGAGTGCATCCTTGGACAGATGAGTGGCCCCACCCCAGACAACCAGCCCCTCAGCCCCTCGAGACCTCTTCATTATCTGTCATTAAATGTTTTAAAGTTTGCATAATTGATCCTCCCCCAATAAGTCGTGGCTGATTTATGGCAGTCTGGGCTGTAGAACCTTGCTTGTGGTTAAAAATTCATAACCCTGCAATGTGTCTTCACAATCCATTAGGCGCTCCTGGACCCTGAGTCCTCGCATTGATTGACCTTGCGCTGAGAATCTAATAGACTCAGCATTTTGCCTCCCTGCTATATAGTGTGGGAAGAGTTATGTTTTAGCATTTTTCCCTTGATAGCTTGACTTTGATTTTCTCTTACTCCCATTTCAACCTATCTCTCATTTTCTCTCTCTTTCTCATTCATTCATTCATTAATTCAGTACGTCATCCTTTTCTCTATCTGCCCCCCCATCTAGATTGAATAGATTGAAGCTGTTACTTGGAGGGAGACGATGAATAAATAAAGCATGTTCCATAAACAGCTTTCCACTATTATTTAAGCTTCCAGGGCCTGGCACACTGACAGCCTCCCTCTCCTGCCATCAAATTCAAGTGTGTAAATTTTCTAAAAGGCTCTGAATGTTTTATGATGATTTCAGGGAATGACAGAGTAATAGCTGAATAGTGAAGCTATTAGTTTTAATATTTATATTGAGTGCTTTGAATCATTAATGTGACAGGATGTAAAATCAGAGCTGCGGGACGTATGTGCTTCACAACCACAGCCACTTGGTAAAAAATATTTGTTTTGTCGAGGAGCACCATGCAGGCTGGAGTCATCAAGCTGTTATCTAGCTGGCTGCCCATTGGGGTGAGGGACAAAGCGAAAAAAGCACTTCTTGAAAAGAGTTAGTTGAAATATAGAGAACATTCCTGAAAAAAGTATCACATCTTTAGCATGTTGGCGTTTATAATTCAGAGGTTACGTCCTTAGCTACTGGATATTGCTTGTACTGTATGTAACCTCAAACCTAGTAAAGTCATGTTGGTAAATATTAGAGTACATATTACACAGTACACAGTAACCATTTTGCATGTTTTCAGTCAGTAATCCCACCACTACAGAATAATTATATTTCCATGATGCTTTGGTGGGAGATTTCTTGGCTCCTAAAATTAATAATCCAATTGTTTTCCAAAACTGTAAGTACACAGTGCGACGTCAGATACATTTCCAACTGCCATAATGCAAAATATTTTACCACAAGATGTCACTGAGTCTTTACTAGCAATGTGTAATATTTTTTTTTGTATTTATTTTATTATTTCATAAAATTTAAGAAATCCTAATACATTTGTTTGTATTTTTTTCCATTAATATGGACATGAGCGTCCATGGTGTCGTGTGACGTATTGCGTAGTTTTCTTTCACGCTTCTTGCCCACCGACTGCATAACACATTTCCTAAACGTCATTTTTCTGCATTCGTAGTGCGCATTTTTCTGTATCCAAGTCATACATACTTTGCAACGCACATGCCACATGGACAATATACTGATTTTTTCTTTTTCCAAGTCGACCCGCATCCTCCCCGCTCGGCACCGTGTCTTCAGCAGTAGTACAGCAACAATTATCATGCTCAAAGTTGTTCTAATGTTGGAATGACCCGAACAGTTATCCTCGCAGCTATATATACCTGGTATTTTCCCGCACAAATAATAAAGTTTTGGCGGTAAACTTTCATGGACGGTCTAATAAGGTATTTGTGAGGTACACTAGGTTGTTATTTATTAAATTCTCTCTCTCTCTCTCTCTGTATATATATATATATATATATATATATATATATATAAATATATCATTAAAAAGTAATTGAGGAATATACAACAAAATAAATCCTTAAATAGAACTGACTTCCGGTTGTATCTTGTACGTTCGCGTACGGCAAAAATGATGCAAGAGTTGAATATATTGAACGCATGCGGCAATGCAACGCAGACCACTACGATATTTCCAACGCGTTCTTTCGGATTGCTTCATTGACAATGAATGACTTTCGGCCAACGCAACGAGTTTGACGTATCTGTTGGACATGAGGAGTCAGTCGAGTCTGGATTGAGAAAGCGGTACGTAAGGAGATTGCACTGGTTCGAATAGAGTAAGTATATAGTGTAGTTAGAAAAGGTTCTGCCAATACGTTTAATTAGTAGTCTGTTCAACTATAGTGAAATTGGCATTTCAACGGTTTTCTGTGAATGGCTTTGTGATAAAATGCATTGATGTAGTTGTGGTAGCATCCTCAGCCCGACAATTCAGTTGGCCGTCCTACGATGTTTGCTGGCTCTGCAAATAGTACTTTACTTCGATAAATCGCAGAGAAACATCACATCCATGCTGCCATTTTGAATTCATGCAAGTGTTTAAGCAAAGTTATCAACATAATGTGAAGTAGGATGGCCCATGTGTTTAGTTACAGTTTGGCTATATTTCATAATTACGTGCAAAAGATCAAAGTTGCCGCATTCGTGCAAATGCCTTTGGCATATAGTACGGTATCATGGGTAGTGTAGTTTATATCCTGTATCCACTTGTCATGTAGAGCTATTATTTGTTTACTTAATGTCCGACAATGCATTTTATTTGAAAGACAAGACATTCCTGTATGCATTTATGCTGTATGCTTTTATAGAAAAGCTATTAAGTTTGGTGCATTAAGCAACGTCTGCTTGTTCCTATTCATATGATTGCAGGTAAGTTAATTCTATCGTGGCTTTCTAATTGATATATTTCTGTATACCCTTTGTACCTTTCTTAAGTACACAGTGGAGTCTGGATTCAGAGAAAGAGATTGCAAATTGCTCCATCACAAATAATGAAAGCTAGCGGGCAGTGTTGTTATGTTGTCCTGTTGCAGCCCAGAAATCACTGTATACATTAAGAAAACTACCTGGCTGATAAACTTGATTCATGCTTTCAGGTTAGTGTGGCACCATGAATCTTTGAATCAGTTAGATTTTGGAATGTGTTCATTTCTAAAATGGGTTTTGGCTAGATGAAAATCAGTCTTTAAAAAACAGTAACTCAATAATGAGTTATTGAAACAACTGAAGATTCCAATATTTTTAGGGAAACAAATCCTGTAAATTCTGTACATTTTCTACATACTTTAGCCACATAGGTATAATTACATCCAGCCAGTAAGCCTGTCCAAAGAAGGCATAACATTCTGGGTTTTATAATAACATTTCAAATGTGGCTTGACATGTATTATCAGTAGGAAATGCAAAGAAGACAATGGGGCAGTAAGTCTGACCAGTGAGAGCATTGTGGTTCAAACCTTGCGCAAGAAACTTAGCACCATATGCTCTTATATGTCATGCAAAATTACAAAAATATAATTAACCTCTTTAGAAAAACCTACAACTATTTCCACAGTGACCGCCCTCCTAAAGATACTTTCAGCTTTCAGAATTAGATGTGTGTATGCACAGGATGAATTTTGCACTTATGGACACTGTAAACAATTTTATGGTGGGTTTGAACCAAAGTGTTTTAACCAAAGAGTTCATGCATCGTGACACAGCTGTCACTGAAAAAGGTTCCCCTCAGTCTAAACCTTCCAGATATATAGAGCCACAGTTTGGTGTTGCTCTCTCCCCTTGGCACAGGGAGCTTTAAAAAAGGCCTAATGTATTTTCTGCTCTGTGGATCTCTCTGGAGTTAAAGGCCAGTTTATTCTTGTGGGTATCAAGCTTGGCGATCCTGAGGGGGACCAGACTCTTTCATGCACAGTTAGTGCACTTGACTCAGCCCGGAGACGCTCTCAGATGGAAAAGCCATGTTTAGAGGACGTCTTATGAGACATTAAAGCACTGCTGCTCCATTGTTTTAGCTCTTCCTAAATGTCACTTCCCTCTCCTGAGTCTGCCCTTCACTACAGACAGTGCAGCGGGCAGAGACATGGCAGATTTTCTCTTTCCAGAGAAAAGCCTTCTTTTTGTTGTTGTGCCCAACGACGGCCCATTTGGAGAGAGGAAGGCCGAATGGAAACTGGTTAGTCAGGACGAACGGCCAGCGCACACTGTAACAAGTGGCAGAACACCTTTATGCCATTATATTTGAATTTGAATATTCAACATGAAACATGCCCACAGGCATTGCTAGTTAAAATGGTGACTAGAGATGTAAAGAATAGAAGACTTCAAGCCAAGTGGATGAAATTCAAATGAGTGTAACTTGTGATGAAAATTTCAGTGGGTATAATGATGGAACTGATTGGTTGTAATTTGTAAGTTGTTTACAGGAAGGTGTGTAAGCGGTTCTCCAAGCCAATCCGCCACCTGCTACATTCTAAAACATACCGACACACACAGCTCTCTTAGGCAGGAGATGATATCTTGTCTGGAATCCACTGTGGGTCTAATTCAGGAATAGATGCCGTGGCTGGAACAAATGTTTGAAATAGACTGCCCTCCGTCTGTGTGTGTGGGTGCCTGAGTGTGTGTGCCTGTGTGTGCGTGCGTACAAATGGGTGTGCAAGGCATGTGCGTGTAAGGCATGTGTGTTCAACATGTTTGTATGTGAGTTTCTACACGGCTGTGTGTATGAAGCAGGACCACTCTCGCCCATCTCCCAGAATACATGAGAGGATGTTAATGTGGCCAGTGGCTTACATTAACCATCAGCATTAGAATGACTTGGGGGCCTTCTGGTTGAACATGTCCACGAATCATGATAGGATGCATTAGTGGAGGCCGGCTCCACTTGCCTTTTCCTAACGCTTGTTATAACCAGGCCCACTCCCCCTCCGTCTATTTCTCTCTCCTTCACCCCTCTCGTTTTTTCTCCCTCTCTCCTTCACCCCTCTCTATTTCTCTCTCTCTTGGCGCATCGTCTCCAAACCTAATTGCTACGAGGGGTTTGCGGTCGAAACCAGCACTTCTTGCTCAGCCTTGCAGAATAAATCTGGTGTTTCTGCCGGTATGGACTAGAATATAAAGCGATGTATCATAATCTCATTCCCCTTCACACCGCCTTCTGCCCGCTACAAGGTAGCAGGTATGAGTTCTCTGCTCTCCACATGTGATGGATTCTAATTACACTGAATGTGTCCCAAATGGCAACGTATTTCCTACTTCGATCAGGGCTCAAAATGGACTTCCAGTTTGATCAGTGAGTTTTTTTCACTGTGTTTTTCTTCTTATTTATCGCTTCAAAAATGTCGTAGCTTGCCATTATTCTAATTTAGTGTAGCAAAATATAAGTATACTTGTCTCTTTCAGACTTGCATGGGTAGTTTTAGAACACATTGGGTCCATAAATGTAAACATTCCAAACATTTTAGCATTAGCCAAAATTGATTGATGTAAAATATTGCACATAAAACAAAGCAACATTTGTTGCTGATCTCTTCAGATAACCTGGCACATGCTAGCCATATGCTAACATCACCAGATGGCAGGGAATATTCCCTGATGAAATTCCGCATGGGCCTATTAATTAATGACCTATTAATTAAAAACATTTTATACACAAATCAATGGCATAACATTTAATGTTGGTGAATTTGTCAAGCAGAAACATAATAAACTTTTGAAAAATAATGAAGTTGCATTCAGCCCTCTGCCGGCCAAATAGGGACACGCAATTGTATGATTCTGTAATCTTTTGGGTTGCATTTTATTTCAAGATACTATCTCATTATAATGACGTACTATCACAAAATTACGAGAAACTTAAAGATGCAGGACACGAAAAACATTTTCACCTTGCAATTCAGGGCTTCCGTACTAGAGCAAAAAGGCATGGTCTGAATTATGCATCTATAGATACATCTGACAGATGTAAATTTGTTAGATTTCCACCCCAAACCAGTTTTGTTTTATGCTAGTCATGCTGTATTGTGCTAGCCTATTTCCCTATAAGATTCAAGTCAGAAGGTATACATGCTTTAAAAGTAAATTAAGTTCAATTTACTGATGCTATCTTTAATTCCCAGATAGGGAATAGGATGCAATTTGGTCTGTAATTGCACTGTTGGAATGTTTTACAGGGAGTCTTGAGGGGACAGTAACCATCAGAGAAGAAATATAAACTTAATGATCATTGCCAATATAATGAACTGATATATCGTGCAGTTTGACTTGATGTGAAAGTGATGATATGTTAACCTTTATACATTATTCTATATATTATTTCAATGAATTGTTGTGTGCATTGGCTTTTCTAATCTGTCATTCCATATTTCTAGGTGAATTTTGAAGGATGGGTGTATTGGGTTCAGCAGGCAGGTGTTGGAACCTATGGAGACTCTCTGCACCTTTCCAAGGGAGCAAGCCCTCCCATCCTCACCTCTCGGGGTAAACACCCCCATGTCTTCCCTCTACTTTCCTGTGTCAGGGGCGCTAGTGTCACCTCTGACTGTGCCATCTTCTCTCATGCCTCCGTGAAATATACTACATGCACGATACCGTTGTGACAATGTCTGTGTGTATCTGCTGATGGGCCTGTGTGTGCGCACTGTACAGGCAGGGGATTGTCAAGAAGTCACCAGTAGCTCCTGTCAAACCCCGGGTTTACGCCAGCAGGTGTACCTCCCACATACACAGAAACCGGAAGAGAAAAGCTAGGTGCTGCGTTGATGCTTTAACGTCTATAAGGCCTTCCATAAATCCTTACTGATAGGTATGTCTTTCATTTGGCTTACATGACAGATCTCATACATACAGCCAGGTTAACACTAATACTAGCAAACACTTGTATTGCAGTACTACTAAAACTACTAATTAAACATAAATTATTGCATATTTTTATTAATGCATACTGTTATTGCAATACTTATTAACCACAATATATATTCTTTTTACTTTTTATATATTCTTATTCTAATATATGTACTTATGGTCTCCTCATACTTGCTTTACACACATGGTACTATCCCGTTCCCACCCTAAACTATTATAGACTAGCTAAAACATCTCTGGTCTCATTCGGTAGGGAAGATGAAGGGGAGACAATTTGTGTTGTTGTTGAAATCCAGACTTGTAAACACTTGATGCCGGATTCTACAGAGTGCCCCTTAAATTAGTAAGAGATGATACCAGAGTTCTGTATATTGATTTGCAGGGTGTTACATACAGGCATGGAGGTCCATGTTCCAATATATCACAACGCTATCCAGAATCAGCCCACTTCAATAATGACCTCTAAACGATTACAGTTTCTATTGGCGAAGACAACTTTCAGGGTGAGGAACCAGCTGACTTGAAATAGCAACAGTAGATAACTGATTGGCAAGCTACAGTGGTCTCAATGAAGAGTGTGAACCTGTGAACTATTGGATACCGCCCAAGAGGACCAGATGATAGGGGCATGGTGTGGGAAGGGGGGGAAGTAGGCAGAGGTGAGGTGAAAGCCACAGGGAAGGCAGGGATCACTTGTGTTCCACGGCCTCACACCGCACGTCCACTACACTGCATGTGCCGTCCTAATGGCACTCTGTACCCTACACTGTATACTACACTATGTTTAACCTCAGTCGAATGGAAAGGATGGAAGATTGACCAGGATGGGAAACGGGTGACATTTGGGACGCAGCCCACCTCTCCTGGATCCCCTCTAGAGCATCACAGGGGGTCTGCATAGCAGGGCGTGGATAGGGCCTCATTAAAATCAAGGAGATCACATGTAAGGACCAGAGGAAGAGGGTTGGTGGGTGGTGGCTTAAAGCACCAGGGAATCAGCTCTTTGAGCGGGGAGTCGCCAGAGAACATAAGTATAAAGCCTCAAACGGTTTACAATGGACGTTTAACATGGGCCTCCTTCTCTCTCTTCCTCGTATCTCTGTCGTAGTAGACATTCATTCCGCCTGCTGCTTCAAAGCCAAGCACAACTAGAAAGAGAGAAATAGAGAGAGAGAGAGATGAAGACACACCTGCTATTGGAAGTGAGCCATGTCAAGTTCACCTGTTTTTATTCCTCAGATGTCGTTTTTTGTGGTCAAATAAAGACTGGCAGCTATCTCTTTAATGTGGACTGAATCCTCTCTGTATAGGACTTAGAAAGGCTTCAATATGCTCTCTGAACAGTTCCCCCGACCTTTGGGGAATTACAATGGAAATCTTATTTTCCTTAAAACGTTACCTAGCCCAAACTTTGATCATGACCCTAACTCTAAAATCTCTGACCCTAAACCTAACTCTCAGAACTAACCTTAAACTATCTAGTCCTAACCCAAATCTAATTTTACCATGTCTCATGGTTTATTTTAATGTCAGGAATTTTAGTTGAACTTTGTTCTGAAAAGAAGGGCACACAAACAGCTATTTCTAGATAATGAACCCATATTTGTCAGTAGAAGAAAAAAGAACACTGATATATTCAGTTAAAATGTATAATTGTAGCTTGGCAAAGCATTTCTAATTAATCTTATTGAATGTCAATTTTGATGGTATTTCAGTTGGCAGTTGGGGGGAAAGCCAGAGTGAGGAGCTGTTAGGCCCATTTTCGAAGTCATTGCGTTTGTTCAGCTGTCTCGCCTCTACATCGCTCACATTTCATCTTTCCCTCTCTTTATTGACTGAGGGCTTTGGCCATCTTCCCAGTCATGTACTGAAGCTTTGCAGCTTTACAGGGACATGCACCCAGAGGAAAAATCTTTTGCTCACAGTGGTCTTTTCTTTATCTCAGAAGATATATGGGAGATGTAAATGTTGTATCATTTAGTGATCACTTATATCGGAATTGTTTCTCCTAAAGGCCCCTTAGGAGATTCAAGAGAGAATTACTTCTTGAGATTTTTGTGACACAAACTAGATTGGATTGAGACTTACATTTGAGTGGTATAAGATATAGATGAGATCCTATCATTGTATCTTCATGAACTCCTTCAAGTGTCATTTGTGGCTCTGGGAATGGCTTTTCTCAGCATTTAAAAACATGCACAGGAAGAGCCAGTTCTAAGCATTTTAAGCTTTAAACTAAGCTGTCCAAAAAATGGAAAATGGAAATGCATCATCTTTCAAGAATCATAACAGGTGTGTTAAATATTTTTTTGAACTTAGTTTAAAGGAGGACATTTTTTTTTATTAACAATGTTACCTAAGCATATTCTAAATGTCCTTGGTAAAGGGGTAAATGGAGAGTATTGTGTGTAAAATAAATAAATAAAAAATAAATAGTGAAATTCTGGTCCTATTTAAAATTTGTGTGACATTGAAAATGCTGCTATTAAAACTTTTCAGAGCCAAGTATAGTAAATCTATGTGAAATTATTAAACCCATAAGTTTAGAAAAGAATGGATCATTAGAAAGGACAGAAACCATCTTCGATGATAGGATACAAGTTCAGATATGTTGACCAGGAAGTTTGTCATCCATATTTTGCAGTGCTGTGATAAGTTATCATGTAAAAAAAAAAAAAAAAAAAGTGCTCTTTAATTATATAAACTCAAGTGTTTGGGGAACAAATCCTAAATGTTTTCAAATGAACTGCAAATATGTCAACATTATGTTCAACCGCATTCAATCCACAACCATACACTCGCTTAAATCAGTTTGTTGTTAGGATTAGGACAAACTCTAAATGCAAACAAAGATGATGTTATATATCCCATTAAAGCATTTACTAGTGTTAAAGGAAAATTAAGAATTTAACTTCTATAGTCACTTCATATTATTTTTTGAAGCTGTTGTTTTGTGAGTAGTGGTTATAGTGCTGGCCTCTGAAGCTATTGCTTCTGTAGACCCTCTCCTCTTGCTCTGAGTGGTAAAAGTGGTGGAAGTACTTAGTGAAAGAGTTAATTGGGGTGCATTCTGGCCCGCTGAGTCCCTGTCACACTCTGCCCCTTCTAGCAGTACAATATTTGGGGTAAAGGCAGAAGAGCGAGTAAGGGAGTTTCTGGGGTAAGCTCTGTAAAGGGATTCTCAAGGAGTCACATTGTTTTCATGTCTCTTTTTAGTGCCTGAAAGCAGGAAGAGGGCAATATGTTCTGGGGAGTGTGGACACTATACAGATCAGCACTGTGTCCAATATGTCTGACTGACAGAAACACAGTGACAGAAGAAATGTTTACACCTGCCTCCAACTGTGAGTCTTTCATCTCGATCTTATCCTGATCTCAAAACCCTAAGAACAAAACCAAAGAAGATGACCTTGGGAGGGTTTTTCAGCAGTGTTCACCTTTGTGCACCCTCCCTAAAGGGTCAGTCGCAGTCTATAAAAGGGAAAAATAAAGACAGGCTATGAATAAAGACACCCTTTTATATGCTTCTTACCCCAGGGTGGCTTCTGTGCTCACCTTTCTGGCCATACTGATCAGAACCTACTTTGGGCAAGTTTGGAAGGGTAGGAGAGGCTCCCAGAGCCACCTCCGGAATGTGCCAGACTCTTCCCATTTCGCATTCTCCTAGCTCGTGACATTATCTCTCTCTGGTTGTGTGCACTAACTATGGGTCTGCACCTCTGCTGGCGCTATGCTCTTTTCCATGGCAAGTGAGACACTGACAGGAGTTTCTGTAACTGGATCGTAAGCTATATTGTTGATAAATGTGTGCAATCAAAGGGAGAACCAAGCAAAGGGAGGACAAAGCAAACATTCCTCATATGCTCCCATTTCACTTGAATTTAAACATTATGATTATTAGCATTTTCCCACTTGTTTTAACTTGCTTTTAGTTGATGTTCACAAACATCCAGAACAATCTTAGAATCATTGGACAGCATTATTTCCCAGAAATCTTTGAACTAAAATAAACTTTATGTTTATACTGTTCAGGGAGAAACGATATGTGAATAAAATATATTAATTACATTTAATAAATATAAATACCCTTAGGAAATACTACACTTTTCCAATAATAAACAGCTGAAAGCATGACCATGAACGAGATTAGTTGTCAAGCAAGGCCAATTATTTTACTTCCTTTTAATACAAGGCAAGTTTGACAACTGAAAAGGGCCTGGGCTGTGAGCAACCAAAGGGTTTGTATGAGGGCCCTTAACCCTCAATACCTGGCTCTATGCTGCTGAGTCTGAGGTGAGATTTCTTTTTGACAGTTGTGTGTCATTGGAGAGGCTTGGCATTTTCAATGGGGTGATCATGTGACCGCAATGTGCCTTTTAAATGACCAATACGCCTGATTATCATTTAGGCATAGAGAAGTTATGACATTGCCTAGATCATTGCATTAACCATGTAAATAAAATAAAAACTGTAGCTATCCAGATGGACATCACAGAGGTTATATAATTAATTCAACCCCTTTCATCCCCTTTTCCTCCCATCCTCAATGTAATATAACTTTTTTTGTAGTATTTAATTGTTGTTATTGCTCACCACATTTATTGGAGATAACTGAAAATCGGGTGGAGCCTACGTCCTAGGCGTTGATGCCATGAGTTAACACTTTCACTTGTTTTGTAGACCATGAGGGGCCTGATGGAGTGCCTAGAACTCAGTGAGTCTAGAAAGGGGCATCTTCAGTGGACTTTTGGATGTTGGTACACACAAAATTATTTGAAATGACAGTGAAATTGTACTACTGCTATGATTAATGGAAAAGGATTATTAAACACATAAATATAATTGGAATACAGTCAAAACTGGAATTATAGAGAGATAACGTGTAAGGAAATGAAGTTGTTTTTATTTATACCAAGTGTGGCTCCTATTCTCTCACCTCAAATTACGAATGAGTGGTAATTACAGGTGTCTGTGTTTATTGTCCTAAAATTAAAAGACTAATATAATTCTTGCATCACAAATACATTGCATATGTTGCCTTGTTAGCAACAGGATTTGAGTCATCTCAGCTGTTATCTACTAAAGCAGATTACTAACTAAAACATGAGAATTATACTTTACAAGAGCAACATAAGTGAACAAAACTTGAGATGAGAAATGCCTGGTAAAGGCATGTCAATTAAGGTTTCATTGTGTACAGGTTGTTAAGCCACTTAGAAGATTAGGAGATGGAGACATATTACTGATACATAGGGCGGCATACTGTATCCAGGCTTTGGGCACAAAGCTCTATAGGTCTGAATGAAGCTCTACAGGTTACATCCTATGAAGAACAGGTGCCTAACCACTGGGGTACTTGTGGTTTATGTTTTGTGTTTCAGTGTATTAGTTATGTTAGTGCCTTCATGGAATATTGTGAAACATAGTGTAGTCAGAATGGATTCCAACAACAATTGTAAAACATTATCAAAACGTGAAATAATAATAATGAGTCTATTATTTTCCAAATGCTGACAAAGGCTATAGTTAAACTACGTTTGTTTCTTGTGTCTGCTGCTGCTACCTGAATTAATGGATAATAAAATATAAAAAGAACATGTTTGACTGTGGATTTTTAAATATGATCCTGCTGGGCAGCCTAACAATGATCACAATAGGAGATGTTTTGACCTAGGAGGAGTTACTTAAACATGGGCTATTTGAAATTGTACACCAATTCCCTTGCAAGGAACAGCAGATTCAGAGCTGCTGCATACCACGCAATTGAAACCAGCTCAGACCTTTATCAGTATCTTGTTGCTTGCTCTTTGGGGTTTCTAGGCTAACTGTTTATATAAGCACTTCATGACAACTGCTGTTCTCAAAAGGGTTTCATAAAACGCGTTTGGTTGATTGATTTGATGAGACACACCTGCATCTACTCATCCTCATCAGGGCCATCATAAAAGAGCTCCTGAAGAGAAAAACATGGCGGAGAACAGTTGGAGTGAGACTGTGGTGGCTGATGTCACTACCCTTGTTGCGTATCTGCCCCGGAGCCACAGGTAGAGAAGAAAAAAACTAGGGAATAAGAATTGGAATAAGAAGGCTGAGGCAGCCGGCACCAACACCCCCAGAGCCTCCACCTCTCAGGACTGAGCAGACTCACCTTCCCAGCGGGTGTGAAATTGAAGATGATTGTCTTTTTCTTTACCAATAAATGCCCTCCAGGCGTAGCCACGGGAATATGTTTCAGTGTGTGCTGATGATGTCTGAGCGCGGTGAGGGAGGTTTTGGGGAACAGGAGTAGTTGGCAAAAGAAACAGACGGCGTGGCGCCCATCTGCGTGGCGACACGTCTCGTATGGACAAACAATGTACACACATCCGACGTCAGTGGGGTGTCAGAGACTTTAGGCCATGGCAGGGGTGGTCAGTGACACCCCCTAGAAGCCCTTTCTGTTGGCTTCAGGTCAAATCCCCTCAAAATCCCCTCACCCAGTGTCTGGTCCCGGTGTTCTCACCATGTGTTTATACAGTCAAATATAATGACCTTTTTCGTACTTCATCCTTTAGTACTCATTTGTTTTTGTGACAGTAGATTGTGAAAAGCCAACGACCCTGTTCAATTCACTATATACCCTCGGCTGTGAAAGTCACACCTTCAAACCTTTTTACTGTGTTACCTAGACTCTGAATTTTGGTTGAATCCAATTTACTTGTTTGTAACTCAAACAGTCGAGGCATTGCAAATGCCTTTGGAGTAACCCAGACACAGAATAAGAACAAGTAGTCTCTGCCACATACACATCACTATTTCCCACAGAACTCAGGGGGACACAGTGTCCTGTGGGTGTGAGCCCAGCGGTCAGAAAACCCACTCTGTCACAGAGCAATCCTTATGCATGGCCCTGGGGCTCAGCCTCACATCGCTCCATGCACACAGGGGCTCCACTGTCTTCGACACAGAGAACCATCAGATCCTGCACACTCTCGTGTCTCAGACCCTGCACACTCTCGGAAGGCATCCAACCCGACTGGCCACTCCTGCCAGTTGAAATAGGGACTGGCCCACTATGGCTCAGTTCTAGGACATCTCTCTCTCTCTATAAATCAGTGTACAGAAATGTTCAATGTTGCATAAAATGCAAATAAAACGGAATGCAATAATGTGCAAATTGTGTTTCCCTAAATTTAATTTAAAATAGTACAAAGGCAACATATCAAATGTTGAAACAGGGATATCTTAGAGTTTTTGGAGAGAAAAAAAGGCTATTTTGAATTTGATGCCAGCAACAAATTTGGGACAGGGGCACGTTTACCACTGCGTTGAATCACTTATAAGCGTTTGGGAACATAAGAGACCAATTGCTGTAGGTTTGAAAGTGAAATGCTTTCCCATTCTTGGTTGTCAAATTGCATTTGCATGTACAGCGTATTGTTGTGAAATCATTAATGAATTGATGGGAAAATTGTAATATTAGATGCAATTTTGGAAATAAAATGCGGCATCATCATTTCTAATGTCTAATTTATTTCATAATGATTTCAGTGGCCCTCAATAATGCACGGATGTTTTAATTAACTATGTAGCATGTTTTATGCACATCAACCATGAACCCAGATATGATCAATACAAACACACAACCATACCAAGTCAAACAGAAAAACAACAAGACAGTTGGATGAGCACATTTTTTTATTTTTTTATTTGTGTGTATTATATTATCTATTCTGAAAAAATTCTCACCTTATGGTGAACAAATGCTAGAGCACAAGATTCAAAACAAGAGAACACAACTACAACAAAAAGCACATTATACACAGTTGGAATGAAAAAGTAATATATGAGCTTTTATGGGGTTGTCTCTCCTGAGCAGAATTTATAGATCTGAGAACATTCTCTGACATTTAGTCTCAGTTTCGTGTTAAAGAAAACTTGTTTTTGTCTCGGAGCAACAAAGGAGAAAAAGATGAGATCTCTTCTTGTATTCGCTTTCCTAAGGGCATTGTGGCTGTCACTGTCCCAAACGTCACTCTATGCCCAATAGTGCACTACTTCCTGGCCTTTTTCACCAGTACTGTGCTAAATAGGGTGTCATTTGGGTAAGAACCAGTGTCACCTAGCATCACCATTGCGTCTACTGTAATAGGTGACATCACCATCAGAAGCTAAATACTATTAAATACAGAATTTAGCTCACTGACCAGAGAGCATACGGGAGAAGAAGTGCACTATATAGAGAATATAGTGTAATTAGGAATGCATTCAGTCATTCGTTTTCACTGTTTATCGCTACAGCATAAATAGAAAACCATTGTTTGCAAGACATGGGCTTACACTGAGCAGATGGTAATTATGGTCACTGTACAGTATGTTGGTGGCTTCAAGATGATTCAGCTATCATCTCTGACGCATCTCAGAGGGTAGGTGGGCTGGGTGTGGAGTAGATTGAGGGAGGCAGGAAAAAAGGAATAAAGAAAGGTGGGAGGGAAGAAGACTGAGCAAACAATCAACTGTCACAGCATTGTGACACTGTGACACTTTTCTCCTTCTTCCTCAGAACTGGAATGAGCCCGAGGTTGGGGGCAATCTGATGCTAGGAAAGGAAGGAGGAAGATTTGATTAGATTCAACTTTATTGTCATTGAACAAGTACAAGTCCAGTACAACGAAATGCAGTTAGTGTCTAAACAGGAGTGCAAATAGAAGGGGGCAGAAAGTACAAGTATTAGGTATATGTATATTACAAGTGGAATGCATAGATGTGCATAGAAGGCAAATTTAGTACCAATGGCAATATTGATGTTGTAATTAAGGCAAATAGAGGAGGGCAGAAAATGTATAAGTATTAATTATGTGTATGTCATACTGTAGGTCTTCAACACTCTCCTGGGGACCACCCAGCCACAGTTTAGTTTTTGCAATGAACTAGCTCACCCGATTCGGCAGGTAAGGGCTTGTTAATTAGTTAAAAAGTTGATGCAGGTTTGCTAGCTCTGGGATACATCTAGTAGTTGGAGTTGCTGGGGGGTCCCCAGGCAAGGGTTGAATTCATATGGTGTATGTTACCAGTGGGATACTCACACTGAAGTACTCACACTGATGTATACACACACACACACACCTCCAATCTCCATGCTTCCTTCCTCTCATTACTAGCATAGAGTGAGTACCAGCCACCATTCAAAGGAAGGAGAGACACCCAAGGTAGCACCCATCCATGTTGACATGACTATGACAGATGCCACTATTTACATCAGTATGGCTGCAAAGCTAAAAGTTGTTTTATCTTTGATGCTCATTATATCGGTCAGGTGAAACGCTGCTCCTCTATTGGATGGACCTCTAGTCACAGTAAAATACACTCAGAAGAAAAGGTGCTAAGTAGAACCATGCAGTGTTCTTTGATTTTTTTTCCCATAGGGGTGCCCTTTTTGGCATTTGTTAGAACCTTTTGCAGAGGGTTTGACGTGGAACCATTTTATCCTCTAAAGATTTTCCACAAACCCCTCCAAAGTAAATGCTGAGACAGCTTTTATCTTTCAAGAAAACTCTATCAACCATAATACTTTTATGTTGGAAGAAATCTTTGCAGTCTCAGAGAAGCATTCCCACAGAATGATGATACTACCACCATGCTTCACTGTAGAGATGGTATTTGCCAATTGATGGGCGGTAACTTGTTTACTCCAGAGTAAGCACTTGGCATTCAGACCTAATAGTTCAATTTTGGTCTCATCAGACCTCCAGGCATCATCTCATATGCTCAGGAGTGGATTCAATCTAGCTACTTAACCAGGTTCTTCTGTCATTGGCCTAAAAGTTTATAAAAAGGGACACATTAAATTGCTGTAGCAGCTGATGCTAAAGTTGACTAAACACAAGCTCAGGCACTGTAATTCTTTTAAAATCAGCTATGGTCAGGAGATTTCTACATGGAACTCAGTTATGATTCCTTAATAATTATCTTGCTTAGAAAAGAATCATCCCTGAACAATTTTTTTTCAAAAGCCAGTTCTTAGAATGTTCAAAGGTCTAAGTAACTTTGTCTTACAAACCTTTTACGCAGAAATCGAAAATGCAGTTCTTAATAGACTGAAAATAGCAAGCCGTTGTTCATCCAATGCATTTATTTTCATTCCATTCAGTTTGAAATTATTACTTTAGTTGTAAAAATCTTTTTTTTTAATGTGTATTAAGTTATATTAAGCCTAAAGATGCGTTTCATTCAACGCATGTTTTTAGGTTTAGGAAAATGAGATAAGGCAACATTTAGCTTTTTGAATTGTGACAGTGAGGTGACGGATTGGTCCGCCATCTTCCGCATTCTCCGGTTTACCAACAGCCATGAACTCATCCCGGTCCCATTTGTCTTGTCTTGTCATTCATTGTTCACTCCAGGTCCCAATCAACCAATTAGTATGTGTTTAAATGTTCCTCCTCTGCTCCCCTCCGTTGTGAGTCATTGTTCCATGTCTGTTGATGTAAGTAGTAGTGTGCTTATCTATGTTCATTTTCATTTTGCAGTTTATCTCGGTGCTCTTTGCTTTCTGTTCTGTTGTTTTGTGTATGTTTATCTACAATTAAAAAACACACCGAGCTGCAACCTTCTGCCTACGCCTGGTCCGCTTCACCCCACTACACAATCGCTGACATGAATGTTGATTTTCAGAAGTTTGATTTTATGTTTTTGGTTCTGTATGCAAATATAAATAACTTTGTTATATTATGTAACCTAAAAAATTATCTTTATTTTTCTAACTTGATCTGTACGTGGTTGGATATAATTCACCATTACGGAGAAGCTTATTGATGTACAATGGGGAGAACAAATATTTGATACAATGCTGATTTTGCAGGTTTACCTACTTACGAAGCATGTAGAAGGCTGTAATTCTTACAATTTTTGCCAACTGTGAGAGACGGAATCTAAAGCAAAAATCCTGAAAATCACATTTTTAAATAATTAATCTGCATTTTATTGCATGACAAGTATTTGATCACCTACCAACCAATAAGAATTCCGGCTCTCACAGACCTGTTAGTTTTTCTTTAAGAAGCCCTCCTCTTCTCCACTCATTACCTGTATTAACTGAAACTGTTTGAAGTTGTTACCTGTATAATAGACACCTGTCCACACACTTAATCAAACAGACTCCAACCTCTCCACAATAGCCAAGACCAGAGAGCTGTGTAAGGACATCAGGGATAAAATTGTAGACCTGCTCAAGGATAGGATGAGGTACAGGACAATACGCAAGCTGCTTGGTGAGAAGGCAACAACTGTTGGTGCAATTATTAGAAAATGGAAGTTCAAGATGACGGTCAATCTCCCTCGGTCTGGGGCCCCATGCAAGATCTCACCTTGTGGGACATCAATAATCGTGAGGTATCAGCCCAGAACTACACGGCAGGACCTGGTCAATGACCTGAAGAGAGCTGGGACCACAGTCTCAAACAAAACCATTAGTAACACACTACGCCGTAATGGATTGAAATCCCCTGCTCAAGCCAGCGCATGTCCAAGCCCATCTGAAGTCCGCCAATGACAATCTGGATGAATGGGAGAAGGTCAAGTGGTCTGATGAGACAAAAATAGAGCTTTTTGGTCTAAACCTGACTCGCCGTGTTTGGAGGAAGAAGAAGGATGAGTACAACCCTAAGAACACCATCCTAACCGTGAAGCATTGAGGTGGAAACATCATTATTTGGGGATGCTTTTCTGCAAAGGGGACAGGACGACTGCACCATATTTAGGGGAGGATGGATGGGCCATGTATCGTGAGATCTTGGCCAACAACCTCCTTCCCTCCCCTCAGTAAGAGCATTGAAGATGTGTCATGGCTGGGTCTTCCAGCATGCCAACAACCCGGAACACACAGCCAGGGCAACTAAGGAGTGGCTCCATAAGATGCATATCAAGGTCCTGGAGTGGCCTAGCCAGTCTCCAGACCTGAACCCAATAGAAAATCTTTGGAGGGAGCTGAAAGTCTGTATTGTCCAGTGACAGCCCTGAAACCTGAAAGATCTGGAGAAGGTCTGTATGGAGGAGTGTGCCAAAACCCCTGCTGCAGTGTGTGCAAACCTGGTCAAGAACTACAGGACACGTATGATCTCTGTAATTGCAAGCAAAGGTTTCTGTACCAAATATTAAGTTCTGCTTTTCTGATGTATCAAATACTTATGTCATGCAATAAAATGCGAATTAATTATTTTAAAATCATACAATGTGATTTTCTGGATTTTTGTTATAGATTCCATCTCTCACAGTTTAAGTGTAACTATGATAAAAATTACAGACCTCTACTTGCTTTGTAAGTTGGAAAACCTGCAAAATCAGCATTGTATCAAATACTTTTCCTCCCCACTGTAGTTTCACTGGTCTTGTATAATAGAAATGTCATCACTGTAGTTGCTCTGAATGAAATTTTGGGTGTTAAAATATTATAGTTGTTTGCTATTTTCTCAGCTGTATTCCAGTTGGTAACATTTCACCAACAAGCTTACTGTGACCTGCCTGTCTGATGTCCATGAACTGAGGATTTAAGACCACACTAAAAACAATGAAAGCTACAGTGAGGGAAAATGTATTTGATCCCCTGCTGATTTTGTACATTTGCCTGCTGACAGAGAAGTGATCAGTCTATAATTTTAATGGCAGATTAATTTGAACAGTAAGAGATGGTGACAACAGTTGGTGCTATTTTTCGCAAATGGAAGAAACACAAAAGAACTGTCAATCTCACTCGGTCTGGGGCTCCATGCAAGATCTCACCTTGTAGAGTTGCAGTGATCATGAGAACGGTGAGGAATCAGCCCAGAACTACACGGGAGGATATTGGCAATGATCTCTAGGCAGCTGGAACCATAGTTACCAAGAAAACAATTGGAAACACACTACGCTGTGAAGAACTGAAATCCTGCAGCACCCGCAAGGTCCCCCTGCTCAAGAAAGCACATGTACAGGTCCGTCTGAAGTTTGCCAATGAATATCTGAATGATTCAGGGGAGAACTGGGTGAAAGTGTTGTGGTCAGATGAGACCACAACACTTTGGAGGAGGAGGAATGCTGCTTATAACCCCAAGAAAACCATCCCCACCGTCAAACATGGATGTGGAAACATAATGCTTTGGGGGTGTTTCTCTGCCAAGGGAACAGGGCAACTTCACCGCATCAAAGGGACGATGGGACATGTACTGTCAAATCTTGGGTGAGAACCTCCTTCCCTCAGCCAGGGCATTGAAAAAGGGTCGTGGATGGGTATTCCAGCATGACAATGACCCAAAACACATGGCCAAGGCAACAAAGGAGTGAAACAAGAAGAAGCACATTCAGGTCCTGGAGTGGCCTAGCTAGTCTCCAGACATTAATCCCATAGAAAATCTGTGGAGGGAGCAGAAGGTTCAAGTTGCCAAACACCAGCCTCAAAACCTTACGACATGGAGAAGATGTGCAAAGAGGAGTGGGACAAAATCCCTCCTGAGATGTGTGCAAACCTGGTGGCCAACTACAAGAATCATCTGACCTCTGTGATTGCCAACAAGAGTTTTGCCATCGAGTTCTAAGTCATGTTTTGTGAGGAGGAGTCGAATGCTTATTTCCTTCATCAAAATGCAAATCAATTTAGAAAATGATTTGCAAAAAAACCTACCATTGAAAAAAAACTTACCATTTAAATTATAGACTGACCGTTTCTTTCTTTTTTCTGTAAGTGTACAATGCTATTCTTTTATACGTTTCTTAAATTATGGCCAATTATTTTAGCGCTTATGACTGAGCAATTCTTCTCACATTGTGGGATTTCTGGTATGATGTAAACATATTTCACATCGCTTAAAGCATTAACATGTTAATTGGTCAATAATCACCTTATAAATACAAACCACTATATGAATTAAACTCAGCTGTGGAATATTTTATTATTATTATTAGTGACACACACACAAACTCTCTCTCTATTCCCCTTCTCTGCATGTCTCTTCTCAACAGCACCCAGGTGTTGCCTCTGACACCATGGGTAATCCATCTGTTGTCATGCTTAAACCTAATTGTCAAACCCCAAATAAGGACTGTCAGAAATGCAGATTTTTTTTTTTTAAAGTAATATAATACAGTATGTTTGTTAACAGAGAAGGACATCCTCATCAACATGAGTTGTCTAGCAGGTGTCAATCCATAATTAGGGCACTGGTCAAATTCAGAAAAAAACATAAAATCTCACTTATAATTTTTTTTAAATTAAGATTTCAAGTATGTTACCCCCAGGAAGGACAGGTTGATATAAGTTACAATGCTCCAAGAAGAGATATACGAGGATTTCAGTTTTAAGCTCAAGCTAATGTTGTATTGCCCTACAATTGCATAATTATAGAACCCCAATTATCCTAGAATCATCCATTTAAAGATGCTCAAAATCACATCACAATGTCGACATTACAGTTATATCTTTTCATTTGGATAAAAAAAGTTTAAAATCAGAATTCTGAAAGAGCTTTATTGCCAAGGACGTTTCACAACAATAAAGTTATTTGTTCTGGCCCATTAGTGCAACAATTTATACAAATGAAATGAAAATAAATAATTACAAATAAATAAAATGTTATAAAATCTGCAAATTGTTCTAAATCAATTAGGGTTAATCCTACTTTGTTATTAAAACTGAATGAGCTGTGGTGCAACCAATTTTCTTTAGAAGTCACATAATAAAGAAATGGTGTCTACTTGTGTGCAATTAAGGTGGTTCACATGATATCAGATTAATACAATTCTGGTTAGTACAATTCATTACAAACAAAGACTACATCATAAAGATGAAAAAACATTCAAAGTAAATCCAGAATAAGTTTCTTCAAATTCATCCTGAGAACATCATCCCTATCATGGGGGTGGCCGCATCATGTTATGGGGATGCTTCTCTACATCAGGGCTTGGAAAGCTTCTGAAGATAGAGGACAAAATAGTACACCGAAATCCCAGCAAGAGACCAGAGACTTGGGAGAAGGTTTATCTTCCATTAGGACTATACTCCTAAACATACAGCGAAAGCCACAATTGAGTGGTAAAAAAGCCCTGACCCAGTCAAAGTCTGGATCTCAATCTTATTATAAATATGTTGAAAGACTTGAACATTTTTGTCCAACAAATGTCTCCATCCATTTGGTAGTAGACATAAATAGACTCAATGCTGCATTTGCTGCCGAAGGTGCCTCTAACAAATATTGACTAAAAGGCATGAATATTATTTTAACTATTAACTTTATTTTTGGCACAAGGGCATGGTATATGGCCAATATCCTACAGCCAAGGGCTGTTATGAATGAGTTATGAATTATTTTGCCCTTAGCCATGGTATATTGGCCATAAACCACAAAATCATGTGAGGCCTCATGGCTATTATACTGTAAACTGGTTACCAAAGTAATTAGAACATGATTTATGTTTTTCTATTACATACCTGTAATATGCAGACTCATACCAGTTAATGAGACTGACTTTCCACCAACCAGCATTTAAAGATGCAATCTGTGATTTTAGAAACTGTCAAGCCAAAGAATGTCATCAAAAACAATTACTTTCAAACTTACTGAGGCATTTATAGTGATTCCAGTTTGGATTATGCACATTAAAAACATATTACGCTTCCTTGAAATGAGAGATTCACCTTAATATTTTGTTAATCACAAAAGTCCCAGACTGCATCTTTAAAAGTCCCTGTTTGCAAATTCCTAAAAATTAGAATTACTACTCTAGTGGAGTTGACAAGATGTTGGATTGGTTAGACACGGTGAATACTAATAGAATATTTAACGTTAGTTTTCTGTATCCATAATGAATAAGTTCACATTAGAAAATTCTGATAATGTTAGCTCGGTAATAATTAACAACCTAGCTATTGTTAGCTAGCTATTTAGGTACAATCATTGTTTACTAATATTGAGTTAACTAGCTACAGATACAGTGGTTTATAGAATGGCTGTAAACAGGCAGCTGGGTACAATTCTTATTTCTATGCAGCTATGTTTCATTCCTATGTTGAACTCTTTATGAGCTCAATAACTAGCTAACTAACTTTTATCTAATTATTTAATCTCACCAGGTCTGCTGTACAGTTGATTTAATGAAATAAGTTGGCATTGTTTGCCAATGTAGGGTCAATGATTCTAGGGAGAAGAAAAATACCCTGAATTCAGCCCTTCTGTACATCCATTTTTCTAGAATACGCTAACGCAGATGATCAGCACCCACCGTGCTGACAGCACAGGTATGTTTACACATTATGGATGTATTTTCTGGGAACCTAAACCAGATGGATCAGCATCATTTTAATAGGAAGTGGCAATGAGTTTTGGCTCTGTGTCCTCAAATTATTTTTGTTAATTAATGTAAATTTTTATTTTAACCTTGTGCACACTTTTGGTCTGTTTAATGGCGTTTGTTTTGGTTGCTTCAATCCTCCATTTAATCCAAAAAAGGAACGAGGAAAGGAATCACTTCAGCCATCGATTATCATCTCCCCTTCGTGCAGGGCATTTACCACGCACGATGCCTTTGTAAAGCATGGAACATCATAAAAGACTAGAGACACCCTGGCTAAGGTCTATTCACGCTGCTGCCATATGGTAGACATTACCAGAGCATAAGGGCATGTACTTCCAGACTCGAAAACAGTTTCTTTCCCCAGGCCATAAGGCTTCTCAACCAGCAACATTGATCTATGATCATTATGATCACATGATCAATTCAAATGCTCTGATGACTTTCTCTGCACATTCAATGTACATTGCCATTTTAATGTACCATTCATATTTCACCTCTATTTACAATATTTAATTATTTATTTCATATTGTCTGTATGCCCCTTTGACTAACCGAATACTATTAGAAAATATTCGAATACTATTTGGATAATTAAGACATGTCCACTGCATATCCCTACTGCATGTATACCATTATGGGGGGCATCTCCAAGGGGGGCATTCACAATAGCCGGAAAGAATCCTCTGGTCATCATAGTGACCTTGAAAGAACTATCACATGTCTTTAGCTGTAAGCATCCCTTAAAAAAAACGAATAAAAAGCATGCTTCCCAAATAGGCACTATTGTTTTTCCATGAACAAACTGATAACTTGGTCATTTAACACTTGACTTCAATCAAGTGAGGGACAAAATCAAGTCAGTGAATGTGTTGCATACATCAAAGACATCTACTAACTAACTGATCATACAATGCAGGCTAAATGTGTAAACAGAAAATAATTTTTTACATGTAAATACATTTTCAGTTACAGCATTAGACATTTGTTGTGGTTGTTATTATTATTATATATCAGTTTCATGGATTTTTCATTTTACAAATCTGATGTATCTCATTAGCTACCCTCGCTGACAGGATACACTTTATCCTTCCTGCTGGCTCTGACCAAACCAGTAAGTTGACCCTCACTGTAGCTGCACTTCTCCTCATGGCCAGACTAGTGGTGGTCCTCTCCACTTTTAATGCTGTTATGCTCATCCATAACAAATAGCATATGGTCTGAAATGGACACTAAAGTTGACATACTGTACAATTTAAGTTAACTATTTTGTAAAAAATATATAAATAAAAACCATGTACTTGTTATGGCATTGCGTACTAACTAGCTAAAGGCAGTGAGTATTTAAGACTGAAATCTAACACTAGAAATTTAAATTCAAAAGCACATGGATTCAAAATGATTGCACTGTTAAAGTTAGCTTCACTGTATTTGGTAGAAACGATGTAGGGAGGTTTACTAGCGGGAATTAAATGGTAAATGGTGTGTTTTTGTTTCTCTTCAAAATGAATTTCTTAACTGCAATTCGCTCCTTAAAAGTGTCAGCTAAATTACTTGCATGTACACTTAAATAATGTTTTTACCCAGGTACACAGTAATACAAAAAAATGCAGGTTGTGACAACTTATTCAGTGTACAGTAATCTAAGCTAAATACAATCACATTTTATTCACTCCCTTTTTTGAGGGCTTTTTAAGGCATAATTTGCATTGAAAAGCATTCCATTTAGTGCTGAAATACCTGTTTTAGACAGGGATGGCAGGTATCCTATTGGTTAAA
Organism: Esox niger; assembly: GCA_016801105.1. Lineage (NCBI taxonomy): Eukaryota > Metazoa > Chordata > Actinopteri > Esociformes > Esocidae > Esox > Esox niger. The sequence goes on from JACXGJ010002865.1 coordinate 54,540, forward strand.
GCTCTGGGCCAGTTTTGTGACCTTTATTTCTCTTACTGGAGTTTAAGTACATTCGGAGGGTGCCAAGCTCATCTGCAAACTCCACATACTTCCCCTGCTATAAGCTATCAGTATTGTCAAGGTGCAAGCTAGTTAGCTAGCTGGGTGGTAGCCAACTTGTGCCAAAGCTGGCACAGGACATTTACCCAGGAGCCAAGCTAGCTAGAAACTACAACATCTGCTAACTGAGAGTATATTATCTGTAATCACATTTTTCTTTGTGGTTTTTCAACCAAAACATTAAATGAACTCTTAGCATGTGCTTTCCTTGTTTAATTAGTAAGCTTTAAATCCTTTTTTTCTGGAAAATACATTACAGGAAATATTGATTTTAACTATAATCAACAACATATTTCTAAATAATCCACAAAATGGTGAAGAACATAATTTGTATGTGGTTAGTAACCAAGAAACTTGACAAACGTGTAAACAGTGACACTCACTGTTTAAACGTTTGTCAAATTTCTTGGTTACCTCTAATTGTCCCAGGGCATTGCTAATTTATAATTTGATATGATAAAATAATTGGATTGTGGTGCCATCTGCTGACCATTTAGGGAAGAGATCTCAACGTATGTACCAAATTTCATGGCAACATAAGCAGCTCTAATATGCAATTCCCAGTCAAAACATAACACTGATGCAAGGGCCAATGGTGTCCATACTACTTATTATTGATACTGATAAAAAAAAACATTTGGCATTCAAATTATACTAACCCTTCCAGGCAGGTTGTCTCAAAGTAATAGTAATAAAGTGTTTGTGTGCATATTTGTGAGTAGAGTAATATGACGGTACAAATGTCTGTGTGTGTTGATACTGTAGAGGAATTTGGCTGTTGTAGCATCTGTGTTTTGGCTGACTTACAGATCATCATGTATTATACATGTGCAGTCTTTCAGCTATGCATAAAAGCCAGATGTTCTTTTTATCAGTGGGGTCCTTTGTGGTAAACATGCTGGAACGAGATGCTGGAGAAAAACCAAACAACAACACAAATGCTTTATGCTATTCTGTTATCAATAAGAGCCATTTTGGAACAAACAACAAAAGGACTGATTGAGTTTCTTAACGGCATAAGCCCTGAAACTGGTGCTTCACAGTTTTGTTGTATTACTTGGCGCCAAAACAAACACACAAAATACAGCTATTTTGAGGTCTGCTCTCTCTGCCTCTGACTCTCATTCTCTTACCCCCTCACCCTCTTCCCCCCATTGTCATATCTTTCTCTATGCTGTGACATATGGATAGCAGGCACCACCATGACTTGCCACATCTCAGCCTGTCACACCATGTCTTACCAGCTATCACCCCTACACAGTGGCAAGACAGAGAAACATAGAGAAAGGGTAGAGAGACTTATTGTCTGTTTCAAGGGCCTTTCTGGTCAGTCTCAGCCAGAAGGGACAGTGGGGTATGTTGTGTAAAAGGGTTAGCTGATCCATACTTCTTTCATATCAAGAACACTCCCAGTGCAGTTTTTGCGGTTTTATTTTTATATCATCACCAATACGTCATATAATGTCCAATACATTTATTTAATGAAAACAACATAATAAGCAAAAATAGATTTCCCTGAAAACCTGTGGGTCCTTGAAAAGCCCAGTCTGTTTGTAGGAGCATTAGTAAACAAATGTAAGACGTTTCCAAATACAGCCCTGATGGGCTGATAGGATTGTCTAAGGCCCACCCTACATGCAGATGACCAGTCATTGATCTGTTATAATCTCAAGAAGAGGAAAAAATATATATCAAACTGGAAAAAGCTGACATTCCAAGCTTTTGTTTCGTACTGCCTTGAAAATTGTGACCATAAATGTACAAAGAGGTTATCATTTCATGTAGGAAGAAACCACATGGGAATAGTGTAAAAAGGTTTTTGGTTAAATGTTACATGATGGGTACATATTGACCCAATGGTCATGGGTCAACAGTTGTGTACATTTTTGCATTTCCTTCCCAAAGTAATGCAAAGCATGATCCCTGGAGAATAAATTATTTTAAAAACGACAACCTTTCTTAGGTTTTAAGCCTGTGGTAAAAGAAAAAATGCTTATAATAATTTTATGATAATAAAGGGATGGTGATGAAATGTGAAATAAAGATAGAAATGCTTTTTGTATTTCACATGGTCTTAATATTTCTATTAGTAAAGCAGTGTTCCGATTTGCTGTCTGAAACTTTCTGTGTTTTTATATACCCAATGTGTAAGTTCTGCCAAGAGAACTGGGATTTGAAAACGTGAATAATCACATGACTTTTGATTATTACCAGGGATAAACAACATCCTGAAATACATGAAGATCTTTTTGTTAGAAAGAATACTGTAATATATTTGATAGACAATGTTGAATGTGGGAATTACACAAAAGGCTCAACTTACCCCACTCTTCCCATACAGCTGGTTCAACATTCGTCAGTACAGACTAAGTAGAGTCAAAGATGAATGATGAACTTTGGGCATGAGCTCTGATGCCACAACGAGGCGTGGGGATGTGGGATGAGGGGAGTGGGGTGGGTTTTCAGCCATGTAGACCGACCCATGGGCTTCCATTACACACGGCTCTGCTGGGCTTGGGTGCCACTCGGGAGTAAGATAGAAACCTGATAAATAAATCAACTAGATGCCTGCTGAGGTTTCAGGGTCTCTTCATTCCTCTTCAGGGCCTCTTCATGAACCAACCAGCAGCTAGGGCAGAGATAGTGAAGACTGCTTTACGCCTTTGAGTCCCAGTAGGCATAGAGGACCAAAGACACCACGCTCTGTGATTCTTTCAAAAATTAAACATATTCACTTATCTGAGAGAGCCAGAGCTCAAGATCCTCATCATTTTCTTTAACTGTCCAAGATAAAAGTCCAAGGACTTTCCTCCCATTGGCCTTAAATCTGTGGCTCTTTGAACACTCATACTTAATGATTTGAGGGTCTTTTTAAGAACTTACTTTGGGACAACAGTTTGTGAACTGGTCCTTTTTATGTGGAGATGAGTAGAAAAGGGATATCTGAAAACATCAGGGAGCTTAAATTACCCTAACTTTACAGAAAGTCAGGCACAGTTATTAGGGCCTAATTGAACACAACTGACTTTCCTTCCAACAGTCCTTTTATTTTTTTAATCCACTCTGAGAAGTTGTATTTGTACAGTTATTTATATATTACAGACCAAAGTAGAGTTTTTCTCCAATTCCATCTGGTTTCTTTTTTCAATACTGCAACTTTCAAACAGCAGAGACAACAAGGAAATTAATGGCAAGTATTGTACATTACAGAGCATTATCATTGTATGTTGGTGGCTAGTGGGTGAACAGTGTTTATAGTGTATTTACTTGATTGGGGCCAAACATAGTTAAATCTACTATTTTACTCCTTTTCTGTTCAGAAGTTCAAATTAAGCACTTATACTGTTGATGGATCCTACTATCTGTCACGGTCAAAACTCATTTCGGAAAACAAAAACAAACCAAGAAGAGATGATGAGGGAATAAAGTAGGCGAAGAATAGGTTGGTATACACAAATGACAAAATTACCTAGCCCATTCTCCTGTGCTTTCTGTCAGAAAACTATTGGCTCAGACTCTGTTTTATTATAGCCATTCTTCATACACAAGCAAATATTTATTAGCATTTTATTTAAGTATCGCCTGTTCACAGTGTTTGCAGCAGTTTGCTAATACAGTGCTGCAAATGCATCCCAACAGTCTCCCTTTTCCCTACATGCACTACTGCTAATAATAGTATACACTGCACCACCATTGATAATAGTAGTGCACTCCATAGGGAATATGTATCCATTTGGAAAACAGCCCAGTACTCTGCCTGGATAAGAGATGATATGTCTTTAGGCACATTTCTCCCTCCCTGACAGGGGCTGGTATACGAAGGTGACAGCAACGGCCGGGAACTCCTTCTTCCTTTGTAGCTTAAATAAGTAAATGTTGCAAAACACCCTTGTGATTAAAATATCTTTCAGATAGTTCTATCCACATTTCTATTAAGAGACAGACAGAAGAGGGGCTGCCATACCATACAAGAGCCGAAGACAGACAAGACAGGTATGCTCGTTTTGCCAGGCTGAAAGATGCCACCGTCCAAAGGAATAGAGAAACAGGGTGTTTAAAATATTTAAACCAAGCTGTTTGGCATTGTTTTTCCTGGATGTTTATTTTTTGGTTATTACATTTGCTGGCAGAGTTTGCATTGTTATGCATTTGCAGGAAAGGGGATGCTGCCAAACACTCAGCGACCCGATGTGCACGCGTGTGCATGTGCTTGAGCGCAACACGTCTGGTGTGAAACCACAGACGTCACTCTCAGAAAACGAGAGGAAGCGAGACGCGAGGAACATCCCCGCCATGCCGCCACTGACAGCGCCATCCATACCCGCGTATTATTGCATTGTGTTTGCATTATTCTTCACAAGGTGACACACACACACACACACACAGTACACACACACATCTAGAACGATAACCGGCATTGACATGTCATCTCCTAAGCATCTGGTAATGGTGTTTGTACCACACAATTATCTAGTCTGTGGATCGAAACGAGGGCCGGCTTCTCCTTCCTCCCACTCCTCTATTACATTCACCCATGCCTGTCTGCAACAAAACAGTCATTTAGATTTCCTTGGGCAGGGCACTCTCTGTCTCACTCTTTATTTCTCTCTCTTCGACTTTCTCTCTAATCGCCCCCCTCCCCCCGCTACCAGAAGCGTATTTAACCTGAGGTTAGATGACACCAGTGTGGTAGTTGTCTGGCTCTGTTCCAAAGCCCCATTATCACAGAGGTTGGCCACCTAATCTGGAGAAGCTGCTCCTCTCTGCTCTTCATTAATGTATTATTAACAAGCTACAGTGTAACACGGGGAGATGGCACTGAACTGAGGACACTAGGGCTTAATAGCCAGGGTCAGAGAGCTCTGTACACGGTGGCAAGGAGAGAAGGGAAAGGGGATGAGAGGTAGGGGGAATGAGGGCCACTGACATGCACCCCTCATCAACCCTTACATGGTGAACAGGTCTCTACTTTAGCAATTAGCCTAACTGAATATTTTAAATGTTAAAGGGGATAATTGGGGAGTCACACTCAAGTCCCGAAAGGCTAGACTTTTCTTAGACAACTTGGAGGTGAACAGAGGTATTTTAAATATAATGTACTTTTTCAGTGTGATTTAACTATACAGACAGAACACATTTGGTCTTACAGTGGAATTTTTATTACTTTACATTTTGCCAAAACATATTCTGAGAATAATTATTAATGTATTATATAACAACATTATATTATAATGTATCTACATTTTTAGCTGAACAATTAGTAAAACAATACAAAAAATAAGAAAAAATGGCATGAGCCAGGTCTGTCAGTAACAGTCCCTCATTTTGTTTAGCTCTGTGCATCCTCCCCGAAAAAGACTGCACAGCATTCTGAAATGGTCTAAAATGTTGGTAAATTCCACTCTCAAATTATTATTTTTCCTGACATTTTCTTAGAATTATTGTCTGTCTCTCTGTCTCTCTCTTCCTCTCTGTCGCTCACTCTCAAGTTTACACTCATTGCTCTCACCCCCTCTCTTCCTTCTTGTACCCCCTTTTCTCTCTACACTTCCCTCTCTTCTCTCTAATTAACTTCATGCCTGATCATGTTGAGGATCTGTCTAGTTTCCACCTGCTCCGCCCCTTCACAAACTAACACCATATTCACTCCCTGTCTCTCCCTCCCTCCCTCCCTCCCTC
>JACXGJ010002866.1:0-49090 GCA_016801105.1 Esox niger
TATTCACACCGTCAACACGCGGTCCTGTATTCACACCGTCAACAACTTTTTTTCTCGGTGATAATATTCTTTGAATCTTCATAGAGTCAGACTCAGCAAATACACATTAATAACAATCATTGTAATTCTTTAGCAGTTTTAGGTGGGGTATAGCTGCTGGATGCTGTTTAACTGTTTAGCTATAGAGATGTGGGAAACAACAGTGATTATGCCCAGACAGTGTGGGGGGGGGCGTTGTGTAGAATGTGTCTGAGGAGCAGCCACGCAGCAGGCTGCTCTAAATGTAGCTCTTATAGACACAGAGTCTTGTCATGTCTTGTATCTGACATCAAAGGCCCAGTCATGACTCTGCCCTCAAGCATGCAGAGAGCCTTCTCGCCCTTCGTCAGTGAGAGAGGGGGAGAAAGATCTCGTTATGACCATGGAGAGGCGCTGTTTTCACAATGCAATCTCGATACTTCTAACCCACAACTGTCCATGGGTCATTCAGAACCGATCGGCTTTCTGAGCTGCTGGCGCAAAGACCCAAAGAGAGTCAGTGTGTTGGTCTCTCTCGGTTTCTTTCCCTGCCTCCCACCTTCCCCTCCCTCCCTTTCTCTACCGCCTCCATCCCTCTCTGTCAGGGGCTCCTTGTATCAGTTCCTTCCAGTATAATTAGGATGCCAGTGCGGTTCCGGAAGATTTGTGTCATTCCAGAGCTGCGGCTTTCAAAGACAGCCTGGAGCCACCGGTGGCATCGACGCACAATGCGGGAGCCTCAGATCAGAGCACCTCTTCCAGAAGCACAATGGGCAACCCCAGTCCCCAGGGCCTCTGTGCGTCAGTCTGACCGGCTTGGGTTACCCCTCAGTGGGCCTGGGGCTCTGCCGCAGACATGTCACTCACCTCCAGCGAGCGCGCCCAGACCGAACCTGTAAGCAGACTCTGCAGCTTGGAGCAGGACGGACCTGTGTGGATCCCCGTGAGTTTGCTGTGGAGGGAGAAAAGACGCCGGCGTTCGAATGAATCTGGAGAAAGATGGGGTATCAGAACACCAGGAATGAATTGACTTCTATTAAACAGAAGTGAACCAGATACATTGTGGAAAGAGAAGTGGTATGGACCACTCGACAGGGCAGAATAGCTCTGGAATGTAGACTTCTCGTCGTGGTGGTAGAAGTTGTGTTCAGTCACTGACAGACACACTGGTTAAGGATCCACTAAGCAGAATATAGCAGAGCTATTCAGGGCCATATATAAGATGGAGATAGTAAGGGGCCGCACATTAAGGATTTTCCCTTTCAAAAAGGTGTTATTTCGTGTTATCTCCCTGATCTCTGCTTATATCCTTGAGGTTGAAAGGGGAAGCCGTTTTGTTTTCCCTGTTGTGCCGTGTAAAAGATTGGTCCCATAAGCTTTTCCCATGTGAAGATAGGCATCTACATGAATTATAACACTGGCTGAGTAACAGTTGGTGTGCCTGCCTTCCTCGGGGCAGTGAGCAACATCTCCCAGACCAGGCCATTCCTCATATCCAGCTGCTTTCACTGAAGGCAGAATGCTAACGAGATCGAGACCTTGATCAAAGGATCTAAGCAATTACCCAACTTCCACAAAGGGCAAACCTGAGAACGGCAACATGTTCGCGTCTTTCCCTTTCCCCAAAATACCATTCAAGACCTCCGAGCTTGAGCAGACCAAGTCCTGACCGCAGTCCGATTCACAGCAGTACTGTCCCAAAAGATAAGAACTATTTCCTTCTCCTTGCTTTTAAATCCACCACCACAGTACACATGCCCTGTTCCTAGCCTGCTACACTAAACAGACTTAGCCAGAGGCTTCACACACTCACTGACTCCTGAAAAGCCACCCTGATAAAAGCCTCCTATTAGATTCTCAGATGTGTGATTGTGCCTGATGTATATGTCCACGCTGAATAAAATGGGACAGGCTTTTAGAAAACCTGGAACATTGCAACAATCCATTTCTTTTTTGTACCTATAATTGGGAGGACTTTTATCCTGGGTGTTCCTAATGTGATCACAAGGAGAGAAAACACAGGCACTCGGGCCAATTCCATCATTGAACACGGACTCCCTCCCTTCCTTTGCACAGCAATGAGAAAGCATAATGGGGGAAACAGAAGGCATGCAGAAGATAAAAGGCAGCAGCAGGTAATCTCCACGAGGGCAGTCATTCACCTGTCTTTGGATTTCTGCCAGGTGGTATGGAAGCGCGCCCTCCTCCAACGGTGCTATCCTCTCGATGTCGGCCAAGTTGAGCTTGCTTCGCAACCACAGGGGAGAAATCGTAACGTTACGCAGAGACAGACCGAACACGGCATCCCTCACACAGAGGTGATGCAAGATTTTCCACAGACATTTAACAGCCTTATAACTTGAGGTTATTGCCTCTTAAATATGAGTTTGTATACACAAACCAACAACAAAGCTGGATGTTCGCCCACAACTCAAGCAGTACATAAAGGGCTCGTAATGCCAGTGAGACATTCCCCACTGGCCCGAAGGATTGTAAAAGTCTGCCATGCTTAGGTTTCTCTCGTAAATCAACCAGTGGAGCCGCCAAGCCTATTAAACAAAATAGGCAGTATCGTCGAGTTGACATCCAAAAAATATAGCTGTACATATATTTATTCCATTCACAGATTCATCAGAAAAATGAGTTTTCCTCAAATGTGTTAGAATTCATGTGGAGATTGTGGAGTAATTTCACATCTGACCGTGCAATCACCACATCGTACGCGTCAAAGAGAACGACGAGAGTTTGAGCCTTACCCAGAATGAGCATGGAGGCCAGAGAGCTGGTACAGGATATCGATTTCCATTGGATTGATCTGCCCGAACTTGTTGGCAGCGCTAACAAACTCCTCTGGAGCAGTAAGGGAGCAGAAGAGACATGTTATGTATGAAACCAGGCATTGGGACTAGGGCAGTGAGGATGCAGAGGGCAGGAAGGCTTACTGCAAGGGAAACCAGCCAAATCCGCAGTACAATCTAAAGATGACAAACTCAGAGACAACAAGTAACTATCACGACAGAGCTAAGGGGGAAAGGCTAAACTAACGAAACAACGTGACAGTGTTAATTTACCTTATTTACTTAGAGCTAGGGTAAAATGTTCCTGTGTTTCCTGACACCAATCTGCCAAGAGAGGTGAAACTCCCATGATGGTAGTGTACAGCCTGGGTTCATGTATGACATCACATCCTCGCTTGAGCGAGTGTAGTAGGCTACCTTTGGTGACCAGGGTGTCCTTGTATGTGCCGGCTAGCGTGCTGTACACCTTGCGGATCAGCTCCATGTTGTTGAGGAGGGCGTTGAAGGCATTGAAGTAAGAGAAGCTCACCATGTGGGAGGTGCTGCCTCCGGCGGCCTGCGGAGAGGAGCAGACGGTGTGAGGTCACCTTGTGCGTACTGTGACCTTACAACCACCTCCTGTTGAAGAATCTGCTAGACCATAGCCGCCTCCAACTCACAGAGACCAGGTTCTCCTCCACAAAGGGGGTGAGCATGTGCTGGCGGATGGTGGACATGATGTCGCTGAAGTCCACGGCAGAGATGGCGCCACTCTTGTTCTTGTCCTTCTGCGCGAAGGCCTGGCGGGCATGCTCCAGCTGAAGCTCCTGCGACGAGAGGGAAAGGCACACGGCATTAACAAATGATCCAAACAGACGGCTCCCGTGACCCGGCTCCAAAAACAACAACACAGTACGACGTCACATCGTGGCACTGCTTGACGCATGTGGAGCCATCACATGTGACAGTGTTAGACCCTGGCTCTTGTAATCACCGCTGTCTCTCATGACTAATGAAAACCACGTCGCGCCCAAGTCTGATCCCGGCACTGTGCAGGCAAGCAGACAGGTGTGTCCGGAGGAGCAGGGGGATGATTCAGAGGGACAGCCATGCAATCAGAAGGGAAGCAAAGGGGCCGCCGACCCCGGGTCAGTGCCGCTGTCAGACCTGATCACATACTACCTGCGGATCCCGGGCATCTGACTCACAGTGCTAGAACAGAGCACAGTGCAATATGGTCACTTGTTATCCCATATACAGTACTCGCTTTTCACATCTTGGAATAGTTTGGATTAGTCTGACACCCAAATACCGATCGGCCAGAGGGTCTCTGTCGGATCTAGGGGGTGGGCTGAGTCGTCCGGGTGGAGAAAGGGTGTTTTGAAAGTGAGTTTTATTTTTTTGGTCTTCACGTTGGTCTGTTTTGTGTTTAGTAGGTTTTCAGCTGTGAAGCGGATTTCTAAGTGTGTGTTATTATTCTTCGGTTTCAGTTTCCGCCATTGGAAAATGGAAGTGCAAATTCAAGAGAGACGGTAATGCATATTAAGGTTAATCTTGGCAGAATTCTTAATGTTGTAAACTGGTCTATGCAATGCCATGCCAACTGGCCCCGATGGTGGCGCTATAACAAGCGATATGCTGGGAAATGTTCCATAGCTCACACACCTCACTCCGTGACATTTGGTACATAGTTCCGCCTCCACACAAGAAACAAATTTGCCTTTTGGACTCCTAAAGTCTGACAGTGAATTTTCCTAAAGAACATAAATCCCTACTCCTCAAATCCCTACTCCTCTGGGACAGAATGACAAAACTGCATGTAACTTACCACGTGTACCATCTATGGACTCGATTCTAACAATGTTATATTTTCTAGGCTATATGTTATTTAAAAAATGTTAATGTTCTAACACATAATTGCCTATAAATCAGACACAGTGTCTGCCAGTATTATTAGCACCCCAGGTAAATATGAACCAAAAAGGATGTGAAAATTTATCAACCTTGATATTATTCAAAATCACATGAATCTAGCCTTTAATTGAGCGGAAATAGTTCAAAGTCTTTATCATCAACATGAAGAAATTATAATTTTATTTTTAAACATGTGTGCCACAATTATTGGCACACATGAAAAAAATGTGTTAATGTCTTTTGTGATTACAGTTTTACTTTGTAAAGTTAATATAAGTCTTTGGGAACTCATAAGCGATCATCTATGACATCCTGTTTCACTGGGGTATAAATACGAGGTGACACAAACTAAAATCACTTAGTCATACATCAACTTGGGAAAGGCAAGAAAACACTAAAATAACACTAAAAACTTTATTGACCTGCATAAATTGGGCAATGGCTATTAAAAGATAGCTAAGTGCATGAAATACCTTCTCGGCTATTATTAAGACAATAATTAAGAAATAAAACACAACAAATGTGATTAACTTTTTATGTGTATCATGACCCCGCACAGTCAGAAGAATGGTTCAAAATGGAGTCAAAATCTCCAAGGATCACAGGTGAAGAACTGTAATATTTGGTCTCCAGTCTCCAAAACTGCAATTAGATGCCATGCCAACAAGTTATGTGGAAGGGCTGCCAGAAGAAAGCCTCTGTTGTCACCAAGTTGGCTAGATATCATTGGAACTTTAAGTGGAACCAGGTTTCATGGTCTGACGAGCCTAGGTTTTGTATTTTTGCAAGGGAAAAATACAAAACACCAGAAGTGGGTTTGGCGTAAAAATAGTTATTTTCTGTGTGTTTGGCATAAAATTAAGTTTGTTGATTTGGCGTAGAAATATGTTTTTTTCTGTATGGTTAAACCGAAAATAACTTAATCCAAAATGTGAAGTACGGTGATGGATTTGTGATGTTGTGGGGCGGTTTTACTGCCATAGACCGTGGGAGCTGGACTTTCTGTATTGAGCAATGTTCTTAAATCCCTTCCGATGTGTTCTGCTACCCCATTAAACTTTATTGGTGATGATTCAGAGCTGTTATCTAGACCAATAAAAGCTGCACATATTTCTTAATGCAAGGGTGCAAATAATTGGGATTACATTTTATTTTCTTTGAAGAATTTTCCCAGAATTAAAGGTTACATTCATATTTATTTTGTTTAAGATCAATTAGATACTTTTTTTACAGACTTTTTGGTTCATACATACCTACGATCCCAATCATTCTGGAGGGCTTAGTAGATACTCAGATCTTAACAAAAAATGGTAAGACACCAGATGTGCAGATATGTTCGGATCAACTACACACTGACATTATAAAGGTCATGTTTTATATCCCTAAAATCAAGGCTTTCATTCTTTGTTTCTAATAAAGGACTGATTCATAATAGTAACACCAGGTGAGTGCAATTAACTAGGTAAAAGCGAAAATCTGAAAAGTGAATTTTGTTTGGCCTATAGGTGGTGTGGTTGCATGAGAAAATTCAGGCAAGCTCAGTTACTCAGAGCGAGATTGGAAAATATAGCATTTAAGGAAATGGGCACATAGCTATTACATACAACATTTTATCGGGATCGGACCAACGGTTCCGGAAGAACAGCTGTTTTAAAGAACGGCATTGAAAATTGTGGAACATACATTGAAAGCCTATTGCATTATCGTTTCATTGTTTATTTGTGATGTTATGGAAAGTGGGCTAAGGAGTAGAGAAGGTAATTATGGAGAAGGGTCTAATTTGTCGCGATGGTGCCACAGCAGAAACACGAAACCCGGAAACACTGCTTGCAGATTTACTTTTACGTCGGTTTTTCTTGTTATCTAATGTAAGAAAAACTGCATTATTTGTGTCTTTATTCATGATTGTTGCTGTTTTCTGTTGCTTCATAATCAAACATGTGGGGAGGTCAAAATGCAGGTACATTACTAGAATGCTACACCATTGACGGCATACCTGTATACTACAGGCGTGCTTTAATTTCTTTCAATTAAAATTATAAAAAAAATATAATGGAGAATAATTTAAGCTGCACGAGGTGCAAGGCCATATTCTGCTGAAACAGCAGTTCTGTTTCCCACTTTGGCAGAATCACATTCCAGAAGCTATTAGCTGGAAACAATGTTTCAAAGCATTAGCAGAGAAATGACAGCTTAACCCAATGTTGGTTGAAAAGGGATAGTGTCACACACAAGAGTCCCTCTGGTGGAAACCCTTAGTCAACCATGATCCACCGCAAACTGCTACGAGGGATGGCATACATTAGAGTTGTGGAACCACAGCCATGCTCCTCCAAGGCCCAGACCACCCAGCTTCAACGGAGCCCACAAACCTCGTCCCTCCAAACAAGCTCAGTCCACAGCCATACCACTGGCCTTGTGGCTCATTTAAAACTCCTACAAAACTAGCCCTGATTACATGCTGTTACAGCTCCAATTTACATAAGTGTGTGTTTGTTATGCAATTAAAATCCCCACGTGTCTGTGTAATCCACAATGGAAAAATAGCTTCTAGCGTTTAAGTTATAAAATAACCTGTTTCTACTGTTCAGAAGGTGGGTTAGGGTCATTTCCATTCCTACTGTACCTGCAGAAACTGCGTGAACTCCAGGTAGCTGAGGTTCTTTTTTCTGTCATTGCCAAAGTGTAGCCGGATGAATTCACAGTCCCAGTTGAAAGGGATGTGGTGGTGCACTGTGGTCTGGCTGAAGATGTCCCGCACATTGGCTGCAAAATTACAGATTGATGATTAACATTGATTAAAAGAAAGAAAGAAAAAATAAATACATGTCCTTACCTCATTTCTGGGAAACTATGAATCCAATCGATAATGCACAGAGGGGGAATATGGCCTTGCTGACAATCCCGTAGCCTTCATTTTGTGTGAGCTCAAAGCAGAACTAGGACAATCTCTGCCTTCATTTTCTTTTCCCTGCATGGGGGCCCGTGCTACACAATGAGCATTGCAACAACTCCTTTGTCCCCGTTTCTCTGACACGCTGGACTCATCTCTCCCTCTGTCAGACGGGGCTTGTTATGATGTGGAATTACATACAGCTCGCTCAGAGCTGAGACAATTCCTCCCTTGAAAGAGACTTAGAATAGGAGCAGCAGACTGAGCCACCCTACAACTAGTCTCCAGAATCCCAGTATAGGGATATGCTCTTAGGGGACACTAGTTAAAATAATACACACTCCATACCAAGAGTTACGTGAGAGATCCACATTTATTTTCTATATTGAAAAACAGCAATACTGCTTTTCCCTGGGTTTAGTTAAAATACAAATATTTTTTTAAATTCTTAAACAGGGTTAGTGAGACCATGGCCCCAAGTTCAACCCTGGTCTTGCACAATGGGAGAGATGATGTTCATCAGATCATGGCCCCTTAGGTAAAAGCTCAACTGATCCTGTGCCTACTGGCTATGACATGATTAATAACATTAAACAGACACGTCTGGGATGTAACAGCACAAATATCCCCACACAGCCGAAATTCCCATGTACATACCAAATGAGATGTCTCCAGTGCCAGTCTTGTCAAACAACTGAAAGGCAACTATGAAAAGGGCATCCGGAGCACACAGAACTGATTCAAAGGCCAGAAACTCCTGGAAAGAGATCAATCTGGACAAGACAGAAAGAGCACCGTCTGAATTGAAGAGAGCATATACAAAGACAAAAGAACAGCAGCAACAGTAACTTAACTTTTGCTCACAAATTACTGTGGCCTACCAGTACAGCAAACACAAAGATAACCTAATACTGTTTTACTTAACTCTCTCTACTACAGAAGTAGTTACAGCAGAGAAATCCCAACTAGCGCTTATATTGTAGGTCTATTTATAATGACATTGTATCTCTAGTCACTGGCATTATGCAAATAACAGGTGAGCTAATCTTATCAGTTGAATACAGGTGATAAACAACTGATAAAGATGGCAGGTCAACCAATGTGAACAGATTTGTTATAAATAATTAACCACTTTCTCCTTACTACTGATTTCTCTTTAATACTCCTTATATTGGTAAATAAAAGTAACATTTTAAACCACATTCTCTGATTCACCTTGGCTTACAATGGAATCAGACTGGTGATGTTATCAGAATATGTACATACATTATTTAAATGTTCTTACCAAACTGCTTGATTCCATATGTCCGATATGATGTATTGCAGGGATATTTATTCCACCTCTTCCTTTACAGGTTAACTATTAGCACATTGTGCGTGAGGACTTACCCATCCTTGCTGGTGTCTGCTACTCCAGCTATCAGCTGCACAGTCTTGCGGTTGTGGTCGGGCTGGAGGTGCAAACCCAGGAAGTTCTGCACAAAGTCCCTAGGGGACATGTAATGTTCCCCATTCTCCAGCACACTTGCATGCTGTATGGGAGGCAAAAGACCCAGGTGAATGGAAACGAGAAATGGTCCAAAACTCAATATACAAACTCATACCCATCCAAGAACTCCCTTTCCCAAAGCAGCCGTTCTTTGTGTTATATCACTGTTCATCCAATAGTTACATGTCAACGTTTTATTTTACTCATGACAACTGATAATTTGAACTCAAGACAACCTGATGCAGTGTGTCAATTCAATTGATTTTGTCACTATAGCAGTATTTTGTTGATGTTGATTCAAATGGACCCCGTTTGCTTTTCATTCAATCCATGCTAGGCAAACATCATAGTTCAAAACATAGTTTTTGCAATTCATTGTATTATAGTAATTTTGAGAGTTGAGCTGTGGATAAACAGAGCATTTCACATGCTCGCTTCCATGACATTTCAATTAAGTTTCAAAAATCTAAAATGAACAGAGATATCAGGGAGTATCGCGCTTTAATCCATAAAAACTCATTACAAGCTATAGTTCAGAAAGCCATCAAGACAACAAAGCAACCACAGTCCTGTCAAGTGTCCCAATCATGTATGGAGATAAGTGTTGTGCAGTATACTATTATGACATACATTGTATGCTGCAAGAACAATGCAACCTATAAGTACTAGAGCAGTGTACATTTGTGTGAGACATGTACATGTAGGCTTCAATTCTACAATTGTACAATAAAAAAAAAAATCAATTCACCTGCAAAACTTAAAAAGAATTAAAGGAATATATTTTTTTTCCTGTTCTGATGCTGCTACAATTGACGCAACATATTTACTGGTCAGGCTAAAACTGACCACTTGTCCAGCCTTAAAAAACTAAAGGTCAGTTTTAGAGTCAGAGTTGGGTTACAAGCTGGAACAGAGATAGCTCAGTGAATACACGCACTGCATGAACTGGCAGTGTAAATGCCAAGGCTCTGAATGTACAGTCAACCACAGAGACATAGAGAGGTATACAGAGAGAGAAAGAGAATAAGTATGAGAATAGAAATGTGAACAAATTAGATGGTGAAGGAGATATGTGAGAGTTAGAAAGAAAAAGAATGTCACAAAGAATGCAAGAGACCACATCTCAATGCACACAAGGTAATATTTTAAGTGAATGTATTAATTCCAACCCATTTCTCAACTACATCCTTTGGCATTCATTCACCTTCACAGTAAGCCTCAAACCCTTCTTAAACCGATTAGGCAATATTGATAAAATAGCCCTTACTTTTATTAAGGAACTAGCTTCTTAACAGTGATGTTTTTTACTAATTACTACAAGTGTGTAATTGAACAGGTATGCCCTAATATTAATATAGGACACTGAATATTAATATTAAGTGTCGTATGAAAAAAGCAAAATGTCCTAAAATATGACTAGTGAAATGAGGAGTCCCTACCCGGCACTGTCTGTTTACAATCCAAACAACGGCCTACATGAAGGCCATCTCCCTGTTTCATCTTGTGCTCGGTACTAAGGGTGACTTTAGAAAGCACAGAGGAACGCATGTTTAAAATGATTAACAAATATATCTGAGTTGTCCAGACATCATGAAGGTCAATGTCAAACAAATGTCACACTGTAAAATAAGTCAGTCAAGGAGAAATTCCTTGGTAAAGGGGATCCAGAATTAGTCCACGCATTTGTTATGACCTTTCCTTGTAGTACTGGATAAGGAAAGGTCATAACACTGCACACTAAGTTTATCTGTCTATGTAAATAAAGAAGAGTCAGACAGAGAGACAGATAATTAAATAATGGTGTAATGTGAGGTCTGGTGACAGTAAAACATCACATTTAACATAGTTTAATCATAGAAACATACTACCATTCAAAAGTTTGGGGTCACTAGGAAATGTCTTTGTTCACCATGAAAACAAAATTTTGACCACGATATCAAAATGAATAGGAAACAGTCAGAGGCAAGGTTAGAAATGATGATTTTTAATTGAAATAATAATTATCCTTTAAACTTTGCTTTGGTCTAAGAATCCTCTCTACCTTATTCTCTAGACCTTTGGCATTCTAGTTGTCATTCTATTTGTTGAGATAATCAAAAGAGATACCACACCAAGTTTCCTGAAGCACCTCCCACAAGTTGGATTGGCTTACGTACCATTCGGTCAAGCTGTTCCCACAACAGCTCAATAGTGTTGAAATCCGGGGACTGTGCTGGCCACTCAATTATAGACAGAATACCAGCTGACTGCTTCCTCCCTAATTAGTTTGAGCATAGTTTAGGGCTGTGCTTGGGGTCATTGTCCTGTTGTAGGAGGAAATAGGCTCCAATCAAGTGCCGCCCACAGAGTATGGCATGGCCTTGCAAAATGGAGTATTAGTCTTCCTTCTTCAAGATCCCTTTTACTCTGTATTAATCACCCACTTTACCAACACCAAAGTACCCCCAGATCATCACATTGCCTCCACCATGCATAACAGATGGAATCAAGCGCTCCTCCTGCATTTTTCCTTTGATTTGCATCTCACGAATGTGAGCCTATTAACCCGATTTCTATTCCAGTTAGAGTCTATTGTCACAGTTCTGTGATGGGAGTAGTACACAGCATTGTATGATATCTTCAGTTTGCTGACAATTTGTAACATGGAATAGCCTTTATTTCTCAGAACAAGAATAGACTGATGAGTTTCAAAAAAAAGTTTGTTTCTGTCCATTTTGAGCCTGTAATAGAACCCACAATAGCTAATCCTCCAGATACTTAACTATACTAATGGCCAGTTTTATTGTATCTTAATATCAGCAAAACTGTTATCAGCTGTGCTTACATAACGGCAGAAGGTGTTTCTACTGATAGATTAGCCGTTTAAAATGATAAACGTACAACATTAACAATGTTTGAATGTCAGATCAATTTGGTTTTAATGGACAAAATAAAACAAGGACATTTCTAAATGACAAGAAACTTTATAGCGTATTGGACAAACACGATTCCAACCTTATTGAATATATATACTTCTGGATTCAAATAACAAACAAATATAAATTAGGAATTTTAATTAGCCAACTTATAGAGTTAAAGTTCCATTTTGACTGACTGTCTTACCTTCAGAAATATAGTCCTCAGTTCATTGGAATCGCCTCTTGCGGTTGTATCCACCTACAAAAAGAAATTGAGAGTAATCAAATCCCATCCCTGATTGAATCTGGAAATGCAATGACAGTATGAGCCTTCCATTGAACTAAACGGCATAGCAAAAGACCTACAATATAATAAAATCACAGGACGAACAGTTGCTTAAGCTGTCTGATTATCGTGTTTCGATGTTTGAAAAAGCAATAATGAGTCGTAGTTTACAGCTGAATGCCGACCCTGCCGGCTGCAACTAGTCGCCTAATCCACTATCATCACTGAACCAGCCACTCGACCTACACAGCAATAAACGAACTATACAATTTAAGATAGCGGAATAACTTCCATCGGATCAATAAACCATACACTGTGTAACAAGGTAAACATTACTCAATTCTCTCTTCAAGGCCGACGTGCCCACGAACAGATGCTGAAAGAGGACCATTCTGATCGTTTAAAAAGTGAATTATATATGCGTCGGCATCAATAAACTGGCGTCCATATCCAATTGAAATAAAAAACTTAAATGAACGTAATTCTAATTTCTGATAAGAAATATTGACGGAGTCACCTTGACCGCCATGCTGGGTGTGACGTCACGTTGACTAGCAGCGCAGGCGCTTGGCTACAATCTGATTCGTAGATGACAGTATGACAATGTTAAAGACATAAATGACACGACTTATTGATAGTATTGCATCCCTGTGAGTGGCGTGTGTAACCCGAGTGTTGCCAGCCGTCAGCACAGTCTGACATGGTTCCTGAACACACATATTTGAATATCATGTACTGCTATAAGTAAACCAGGAAATATTGTGTACCATGCACTCCAAAGTAAAAAAAATCTGAAGACTAGGCAAGACCGGCTCTATCTAAAGTTTAAGTGACCACCGTGTGAAAACCTCTTTGGTTAGACTGGTCAAAAATATTTGAATATATCTTTTCTCACAACAAAATGTGTGTCCAGTAAGATTCACAAAGGGTCAAATACAAATCTATTTAATTACATGCATTGTGTAAACATTTTCTGTTAGGGATAGAAAATGTACACAAGCTAAAAAGCCAGTACAACAAGACACAGGCTGCACAGTGCACATACTAAGGGAGACAAGTATATTGAGTTCAGCCAACACATTTCTGTTTCCACTAACATTATTTCACAAAGGTTCATGATCAGGTTACATGTATTTCCTACTACTGACCACCTTTGAAGCATAACAAGTGTAGGTGTAGCCAATGAAGGTACAGGGTAAATTTAGTGCTGACATAGTTGGGATGAAATTATAGTGTCTTAAACATGTCTGTGTAGGTCACTTCTTGGTGCTTCTAGAGGACTGAAATGCCGTGGCTGGAATGATAGTACAGCATTACCGCAGTTAAGTGTTCTGCCTTTGCACTCTTCCACAAAGAGGCCATTTATTCTACTGAGCTATTACTCTAATCTTATACACCTTTTGAAAGACAATGTTCAAGGCTCAAATTCATCATTTGTCATAATATGACATCAAGAGTCCATTTTGTTTATCACAACAGAGTGTATCTTGGAGTGCATATTGGTGACAGTGAGGGTGACAGTGATTTTTTTTCTCTTTTGAGAGTATGTAAGAAATTACCAGAATTATTATATTCAAATTAAGTGTGTGCGGTTAATCACGTGGAAAGCAAATTAATAACAATGTAACAATGTTAAAGGGAATATCTGCAACTGCTACACCCAGTATTTTAAAGCAATTATATGTACCTGTTGATTTTTTGAAGAATATAACTCATAAATACCACCTACAGTTTGTTCATCTGAACAGTCAAATGTATTTAGTTCACTGTAATTTAATCAGATAATTTAAAGAATGGTGATAATTTACAATGGTGATCTGACAAAAGGCATACAATCACAAGAACACACAGTACCACATATATAATGTAAAAATAACAAGAAACACAATTTTCCTGGTGAAATACACAATCAACAAATGAAAGTATGTACAGAATTGATGCTCAGCAGTTGAATTCATCAGATAGGAGCTCTTTGAAGGAATGAAATGTTATGAAAGTGACATCTTTGATTCTTCTGCAGTAATTACAATCATTTGCAACAGAGAACTGAAATAAATTAGTGCCACAGAAAAGCTTGACTTTAGGAGTAACTTGTGTGAGCTATCTTCCCAAGCATGGATTGCAACTGGAATAGCATATGTTGAGGAGTGGGCTACGGTATAGGGGGGATTTGCCTAAGAATGGCATGTAAACAAGCATGTACCAGTAATTTTGGCATTGTGTATGTTTACATGTTTATTTGACCAATTTGTAAAGGTCAAAGTGATTGCTCTGGGTTGCAAAGCCAATTGCAGTCTGCTAAATCTAATTACTTGAGGAACTTTTAATTGGCATATCAGCAATCTATGCAATCATAGTATACCCTTTTGATAAAGTTATATTTGGCAGTGTGGGTGAAGGATGTCTAATTTAGGAACAGGAAACCAATTATGTGTTTAACTTTAGTCTATAGGTGGGTGATATGAAATAGCAGTTCAGACATTAAGTTATTTGTATGTGTCAGAATACTCTAACACTGACCCATTCAGGGTGAGGATGTTTGGGGGGCAAGCAGATTGAGATCTCGATGTGGAGACCTCCAGTTGAATGCATACCTTTTGTTTTTTGTTTTTAAGCAGTAGGTAGGTCCAAGAGGGCATGTTGGATGTAATTAAAGCTCTGTTGCAGGATGGTCCGTTCATTGTTCAGTCAAGGATAGTGTAATTGGCATGTAAGTGTTCCTGTGTTTGCAAAACAAAGTAAACAAGCATTGGGTTGAATCAAAACCTATTTAAAACTTAGATTTTGTTATCATAGATGTCCTTGCACTTACATCCAATTAATCTGTGGATTTAAGAGTGGTTTCCAGCAGCCCCCCCTCAACATTTCTGTGAAAAGACCTCAGGGAAAATAAGGGATACCCATAAAGAATATATGTGTGTGTTTGTGTATTTTAAAAGGATAGAACTATAACAGGAGAAAAAAAGAACACAATAGATTTTAATAGAATCAAAGTCAAAGACAAATGTATTTATAAAGCACATTTGAAAACAACTAGCGTCAACCAAAGTGCTGTACAATCAATAGGGTAGCAAAATAAAATAAATAAATACATGAAACATATAGCTACCTAAACATATTTTCATTGGACATGACAAACAAGCCATATACCCTGACAAACTACCCATAGACTCAAATACTAAAGATAAAAAGGTAGGATTTAAAAATGTTGCTACTACTAGAAGGCCTAAAATATAAAGGTAGGCTATTCCAAAACTTGGGAGCTGCAACATAAAAGGCACAGTCTCCTTTACACTTCAGTTGTGACCGTGGAGCACACAAAAGCAGTTTGTTGGAAGACCTAAGGGTCCTTGAGAAAGAGTGCTGACTGAGGAGGTCTGAAATATAGGAGGGTGTTGATCCATGTAGCACATTCAAAATAAATAAAATAATCTTAAAATCAGTCTTATACTTATATTACAGGAGGGATGCTCCCTCTCTTCTTTGTACCAGTTAAAAACCTAACAGCTGCATTTTGGACAAGCTGTACAAGGCGGGACAAGGAAGACTGACAGACTCCCATATACAAAGAGTTATAATAGTCCAGATGGGAGGAAATGAACACATGAATAACTGTCTCATAATCCTTGAAAGAATGGGTTTAAATTGGGCCGTAGCCTGGAGCTGGAAAGTGCTACCTCTGACAACAGCATTTACTTGTTTAACAAATTTGAGATCTAAATCAAAAATGACCCAAAGATGTAGCTATGTACATTGTTGGATAGTGGCCCTAAGTTATTAAGAATAACTTTGGTGGAGCCTGTGGTGCCAAATACAATAACATCTGTATTTGAGTTATTTAATTGAAGAATACTTTTAGCTAGCCAGTATTTTATCGCTCTAAAACAGAGAGTGAGTTCAGGGATTTCTTGTCACCAAATTTCAGGGGAAGGTACAAATGTGTGTCATTGGCATAGCAATGGTAAGAGATGTTATATTTCTGAAAGATGGAGCCCCAAGGAAGCATATATAAAGAGAATAATATAGGGCCTAGGGCAGAGCCTTGAGGTACCCCACCGGTGATCGATGCAGAGGATGAGGAGAAATTCCTGATATTTACAGAAAATGTACTGTCTTTCAGATATGAAGTAAACAGCTTTAGAGCATGACCCTGAGTGCCAACTTCTTGCTTAAGACAATCTTTAAGGATGGTATTATCAATCATGTCAAAATCAGCACTAAGATCAAGAATTAAAATAGCAGTTTCCAACAACAAAATAATATTGCACTAAACAAGCCTTTATTATTATTTGAGTTGTTGGAGATAATATCTGAGAAATATTGTGCTTTTACTGTTTTGAAAGAGAGCTGATATTGAATTAAAAAATCTCTCCGAACTCCATATGACACTTGCTATTTGTCCTTCATTTTCTCTCTGCTTTTCTCCACTCCAGTCTGGGAGTATGGGTAACATTTAATCAGAGTTCTAACTTTTGCTCCTCTCATTTTAAAAAGAGCAACAAAATCAAGGATGTCAGAGCAAGTGGAATTTAACAGAGTGACTAACCCCTCTGTGCTCAGGCTAGAAGAGGGAGCCTCTACTGCTGGTGAGAGAAGCCTTATTAGCATCTGAGAAGAGTTTGGCAGTGGAAGGGTTAAAAGAGCGAGACGTTGCCTGGCAGTTTATGTTTTGAGAGTAGGCATGGAAGGGTGGCATTAAAAACACCAGGTTTATGTTTAGACAAACAAATGTCATTTATCACAACATTGGAAAGCGAAATGACAAAACAAGATCTAGAGTATGACTGCGCTGGTGAGTATATTCCATAACTAACTGAGATTAAATAAGTCTTCAAGCTATTAAAACTATTAACCACAGGCTTAGATGGACAGCAAATATGAATATTAAAATAGCCAGTAATCAGAAGATCATCAGAAATAGGTACAACAGAAGACTGAGTCTGAGAAATTATTTAGGTCTACATACAATTGCACATAGCATTGGACTGGGCAGTTCCACCTCGATAAGCTGAACTTCGAAACTTTGGTATGTTTGAACTGACAATTAAAGCGATTTTTGTTGAACTAAAAAAATCACAGTCGCTTGGAGAAAGTTCAAAAAGAGGGCTTAATAAACTGACCGTTGTTAAGCCATGTCTCAGAAACAACAAGAAATCTAATTATAAATAATTGAAAAGGCGTTTCAATAACTACATTCCAGGGTATTCCACGATGTATATGTTAGATTTTGCCCTAACACTACAGAGCTGATTCATATATTTACAAGGTTGATGAGTAATTTATGTTAATCAGCTGTGCGTAATGGAAAAAGAAACAAAACATGCACTGGGACCTGGTTGGACTGGGAGGCCCAGCAATAGAATACCTGTAGCATCAGCCAATCTCATCAGTGACATAACAACAAGATACACTTCCCAAATGTTTTTATTTTTCAAACTAATGTACTTTATATTTGGTGAAGAGCAGTAGCTAGGTCGTCACTAGTTTACATAATCCTGTAATTCTGTAGGCTGCATAGCCCTATACCCTGCCCATTTCAACAATTTGTCTTCTCAAACGTCATTTAAAGTCTAACCATAAAATTAACCGCACCATAATGCCTAAACTTCAATTAAATAAACAAACTGTACAAACAACCTAGCAGAAACCCAACCAGTCGTAGTTAGTACTTGAACACAAGAAATGTACGCGACAAAAATATAAAATCGATGAGTATGACACAACCAACCAGATAACCCAACGGTGAGAAAAGCAACATTCTTTCCGCGTACATCAGTTGTGGCGGAAACACGTGAGCAAACAGGAAGTGCTCAGTGCGTATTTTCCGCGGGCCTTTGACAACGACAACACAAATGCAGCAGTGTACAGAAATGGCGGGTAAGTTATACATTTATTGTTATATATTTACCATTCGAGTGTAAAAAGCTATCGTATGGTTTGTATTACAATTTGTATGATACCTAAGTGTACCGGTTTGGGGAAGACGCATGATACTGTCACTGGCAATCTAGCTGTCAGTCACACGCACGTAACGACAAGTTAGCTGGCTGGCTGACTGGCTAGGTATGTAGCTAGCTTGCTAACGTTACGTTAACATGAGTTAGTGATGTGGTAGCTAGGAACAAGACTTGTATTACGAGCTACCCATATATTGTAACTAGAGTGTTTTTGGTTATTGGTTGTGTTGATGTGGGTGAAAGTATACGAACAACGGTTGCGCTCATCCGGGGTTTGTTGTGGTTTTTGAGCAGGTGCATGTGGATTAGCTTGCTAGCAGCGCCAGAACTTCATGAGAGAGCCGTACAGTATCGTATACTATTTGGAAAATTATTATAATTTCGTTTGTGGTTGTATGCGCGAAAAGTGAGTGTAGTCGGCTTATCCTCTTGCAAAACCGTGTGTCGTTTACTCCTTTATGGTACAAGGATGGTCAGAATGGTTTCAAAATAAAACATTTTCTTTGCAAAACGTTTTCTGTTATCGGTACTGTATTTTTTTATCAAACGTGCTGCAATATTATCCTACTAGGCGTAAAAACGGGGAATGAGAGCGTTAACTATGTCTATATTGCGCACGTGAAGTTGTCAATCAACACCAAGGACGTAACTATTCTGCACAAGTTGGTCTTTGTTTACCTATACAAAACTAGTTTGCCTACAATTCTTTAAAATGTCTTATTGAAATCTTTGTCTATAAAGTGGGCCCTATTTCTGTCATAGGGAAGATTGTATTCCCTGGGAAATTCTGCAAAGACGCAGTACAATCTATGTGATTGCCAATACACTCACTTAACATTCACTTTCAATATAAGAATTGTCAGTTAAACTACTCAAAATGAGTATTGATTTATCTAAAAGTACATCACAATTTCATGGGTAATAGTGCACAATCTGACTTCTGTCAGTATTTCAGCATATACTACCAGTTCTGTGCATAGATGCCAGTAAAATTTTATTTGGCTTTATATTTTAGGAGCTATAATGTCTTATTTGTTTAACAGAATCAGTCTTTACCATGTTTTGTCATTTATGTACCTGTGTACATTAACATCAATTAATATTTTTTTGTTTCTGATGATGCTTCACATTTCAACATGTGAAAATTCTATTATACATAAGTTGTCTTTGTGTATATGTTTCTTTTAATAACATAATAATCACTGAAATAACTGATAATGAATGGAAAATCTGCCTTATAATGTATGGATGTGAATGTAGCATATAAGGTATTGGATGTCATCAGCAAAACCGCAAAAGAGAACAAATAACAAAACTTGTGGGAGCATATTGGGCACATTTTCAGAGAAAAGCACAATTGGTCTGAAATAAGCGGACACATTTGAAGCACCACTGATTGCTGGCTGATATTTTGTCCTTAGCAAACATTACTGCCGAAGTAAAGAAAGGTGACAGTCAACTCTTTATTTATTTATTTTATTTGCTGTTTATGAAGGGTAAGATGACAACCAATCATAATGACAATCCAAAAATACCACCTGCTCCCTTCCCACAGTCCTGATTAAAGACTGTCTGCCCATTACAAGCATAGTCAACCTCACCCTTACCAACGGTATTGTCCCCTCCTGCTACAAATCAGTTCCTGTCACCCCCATTCTGAAGAATCCATAGCACAATCTGCACTCCTCAAAGTTGTCTATGATCTTCTCACTGCTGATGCCGGTTTAACGGAGCTGCCTTTTGACACCGTTAACCACAAGATTCTGCTCACCAGGCTCAAGGGGCTGGGTGTTGAGGGAACTGCGCTCTCCTGTCTGAACTCTTATCTTACTAACTGAACCCATTACATCTCACTCAAAGGCCTAAACTCAGACTCAGCCACACTTACACAGGGCGTTCACCAAGGCTCAGTACTTGGTCCCTAACTCTGCATCTACATCCTCCCCCTGAGCCAAATCCTCAACCTTCATTTCCACTGTTATGCTGCTGATACATCTAGTCACCAAATCTCTCACCAACCCACCTCGGACCCACGTTGAATACTGCCTAACTGTAATAAAAAGCATGGATGAAGCGAAACTTCCTAAAACTCCATAGTGACAAAACAGAACCAAATCCACCTTCACCAAAACTGGCGCTTTCACACTCAGCACTGATGACATCGTTTTTCTCTACCCCCCCCCCCCCACACACAAACGCAACCATGGCAATGCCTCAGGAATCGTCTATTCGAAATCGCCAACCCATAGCCATGCCCAATCCCGCTCTCTTTTCTGTTTGTTTTCCCACTGTTTTTTGTTGGTTACTGTTACATGTTCTTTTGTAAAGCAAATCTGTGGCCTTGAAACGCATAATAATAATAATAATATAAAAAATTACATTTTGAAAGAAGTTTTATATTGGAAACTTTCAAGTATGTCCCTCCCTTTTATGTTTGGTTTGAAGAAACCAGGTGGGATTTTTCTGCACATAATCAATTCTTTTTAACAAAGTCTGTTCACTGTAACTGCTGATTTAAAAAAGGCAGTGTGCAATTTTTTTTTTAACAGAGCATAAGTACATTTATTGGTTTCATTGGTGCCGTAAACCAGAGCGGATGTTTAGCTCCCCTCAATGTCTAGAGTCACTCACTATTAGGTGAATTTATGTTTCAGTGTACAGATTTAAGATCACTCAACATCTATCTTGATATAACTGTTAGAACTATCCGGTTGGTTCCTTTTCAGTGACTTCGATTTTGTCAAGGAACGGAGGATAACTAATTTGTGCCTAGTGTAGGACAGGCTGGCTATCAGGGGAAGGAAACTAAACTGGTAAAAGCAGTATGGCTTGGCTTAATGAAATCACTCCTGCAGTAGCTAGAAATGCTGTGTCTTTTTCCAACAGGGATGAACGCAATGGAGAAGAAGCTGGCAGAATATAAGTGTGACACCAATGAAGCCATTTGTTTGAAACTAGGTTTGTTTGACATTTATATGTATTAACTAATGTTGCAAAGCTACCTGTATTTAATTAACTTTCAAGGTTTATTTGTCAAATACACCAAACACATTGTCATCATGCGCAATGAAATTCTTGTGACATGGCACCTGACAACTACGTAGTGAGACAACTACTGGAATGTTAATGTACCCAAAATAATCCGTATATGCAGGTGCTGGTCACATAATTAGAATATCATCAAAAAGTTGATTTATTCAGTAATTCCATTCAAAAAGTGATACTTGTATAATGTATACAGTCATTCCACACAGACTGATATTTCAAGTGTTCATTCCTTTTAATTTTGATGATTATAACTGACAACTAATAAAAATAAATCAGTATCTCAGAAAATTTTGAATATTGTGAAAAGGTTCAATATTGAAGACACCTGGTGCCACACTCTAATCAGCTAATTAACTCAAAACACATGCAAAGGCCTTTAAATGGTCTCTCAGTCTAGTTCTGTAGGCTACACAATCATGGGGAAGACTGCTGACTTGACAGCTGTCCTAAAGATGACCAATGACGCCTTGCGCAAGGAGGGCAAGACACTAAAGGTCATTGCTAAAGAGGCCAGCAGTTCACAGAGCTTTGTGTCCAAGCACATTAATAGAGAGGCGAAGGGAAGGAAAAGATGTGGTAGAAAAAAAGTGTTCAAGCATTAGGGATAACCGCACCCTGAAGAGGATTGTGAAACAAAACCCATTCAAAAATGTGGGGGAGATTCACAAAGAGTGGACTGCAGCTGGAGTCAGTGCTTCAAGAACCGCCACGCAGAGACGTATGCAAGACATGGGTTTCAGCTGTCGCATTCCTTGTGTCAAGCCACTCTTGAACATGACACAGCGTCAAAGCATCTCGCCTGGGCTAAAGACAAAAAGGACTGGACTGCTGCTGAGTGGTCCAAAGTTATGTTCTCTGATGAAAGTACATTTTGCATTTCCTTTGGAAATCAAGGTCCCAGAGTCTGGAGGAAGAGGGGAGAGGCACAAAATCTACGTTGCTTGAAGTCCAGTGTAAAGTTTCCACAGTCAGTGATGGTTTGGTGGGGTGACATGTCATCTGCTGGTGTTGGTCCACTGTGTTTTCTGAGGTCCAAGGCCAACGCAGCTGTCTGCCAGGAAGTTGTAAAGCACTTGCATTTCATTTTCCAACAGCACTTGGCACCTGCACACAGTGCCAAAGCTATCTGTACCTGGTTTAAAGACCATGGTATGCCTCCCCTGAATTGGCCAGCAAACTTGCCTGACCTTAACCCTATAGAAAATCTATGGGGTATTGTGAAGAGGAAGATGCAATACGCCAGACCCAACAATGCAGAAGAGCTGAAGGCCACTATCAGAGCAACCTGTTCTCTCATAACACCTGAGCAGTGCCACAGACTGATCAACTTCATGCCATGCCGTATTGCTGCAGTAATTCTGGCAAAATGGGCCCCAACTAAGTATTGAGTGCTGTACATGCTCATATTTTTCACATTCACACTTTTCAGTAGGCCAACATTTCTAGAAATCTTTTTTTTTTATTGGTCTTGAGTAATATTCTAATTTTCTGAGATACTGATTGAGTCTATTTGGAATGACTGTATACATTATACATGTCTCACTTTTTGAATGGAATTACTGAAATAATTCAACTTTTTGATGATATTCTAATTATATGACCAGCACCTGTATAAAACTGATGCTTGTATGCTGATTGGCTTAAAGCTGTGGTCTATGAGACAGTATGCCATAATTCGGACATAACATCACCTTTACTTATTTAATTGTGTTATTAACAAGTTTATAATAGAGATGAAGCATTTCGGGGGGGGTGTCAAATTTCTTCAATATAGTACTCATTTGGTTGCATATTGTCCATGCGTTTCTAGTAAGTCAATCATATTGTTTAAAAAGACACAATAGCCTAATCAATGAAAAATGTGTTAACAATAACAATACTTTCAGTGAACTTTTCCAACTATCTACTTTTTCTGAATTGCCATCAGGATCGTTAAATTATTTACTGTACGAATGTATTGACTTTAAAAGTTTGTCAGCAAAACCCTCAAACCAGTTGGATTCACTAATTTTTGGTATATTTTTATACAGTCCTTTCATCTTATTTAATTATTTCTTATTTTCAATGTTATAATGCCATAAGTAGTGCCAGAGACAGACAGACATCTGTTGTCTTTCTTGAAAGATGCCCGCATTCTGGTAGTATCCCTTAAAGATCCCTCCATTTACAACCCGTATGGTTTAAAATTTTGACCACTTATCTAAAGTATGTTGGTAGATGGTACTTTTAAGTTTTTCAAATTTATTGCGATATCTTAAGTTAGTTTTCCACAATGAGTGAGTAATGAGAACACCTTCCCAAACAATTAACCACAACTGTTTCTCTCAGTTCGCTTCGCAGAGGATGTGGATGATGAGAGCACTACTTTTCATCCAGAGTATAGCCACCAGCTTTATGGTGATGAGTGAGTATTCATACTGATTCAATCAAGAACATCTTTGTGTCCTGCATCCATTTACTTTTTCTTGGGAGCTCTATGCATGCTGGACTGTAAACTGTTAAAACTGTGAATGCCAAGTCTTAACTGTTTGTAATATTTTCTTTCCTCCAGTGAGGTGGCTTTTGGATACAAAGGTCTTCAGATCCAGCTGTACTACAGTGCTGGGAACCTGAGCACGCTGTTCAAAGTGAAATATACTTCCAGAGTCACAGAGACGTTTGACTGTGTTGAGGTAATCAAGTTATTTTAAATGTCACTTTTTATCTCTTGCGCCAGCACATAAACACTGACCCAGTTCTAGTCAACCCCCCCAGAAACATTCTCTGGAAGAGTGGGCATAGTGTTTTGCCTGAACATGGATCATGCTCTGTTTAATTTTTGATGGTAGTTAAGCAGCCTCTGCCACTGTTTCCTGCGTCTGTGAAGGATGTCGCTTCTCTTGTAGTCCAACAGAACAGTATTAATATGCTATTTTTTAGATAACTCTTTAAAAAAAACTAAATTCCCATGGACTCTGCAGTCTTACCAGTAAAAGGAATTTTAAATGTTTTTCAGCTTGTTGTTGGCCATCAGTATTGTACAAAAACAACCACATTTTAAAACCTAATTTAAAGTTGCATACATTTGTAATATGATATATTTTACATTTTATAATTGTCTGATTGCTTCATATCTTAAGAAGTTACAATACTGTCTGTTCTGTCTTAATCACAGGTCGAACATACTATCCAATTATTTTATATGAAACAAAAAAAATTCAAACTTTTGACTTTTGTGCTGCATATATTTAGCTGATGCCTGAATTTGATCCAAAACCAAAGAGGCCGCAGTGTGTTAAGAATGTATGTAACCGAAGTTGGTGCATGTTCTTTTATTGGTAAAATAAAGAAAATATGTCAGTACTCTTCACTTCTGGATCTTGTTCAGTTTCCCCAGCCAGTTTTAGTTTTGGGTGAGCTTTTTTCATTGGCTGCTTTGTACATATTTCTGTAGGCCTTTTGGCCTGACCCAGAACCTCTCTGAGTGGTGGAATTAAGTTGCAGATATGTAAGAGATGTTTTCTCAGACTATCCTGTCTGTCAAAGAACCATACACTGTTGGTACACTAATCATCTCCCTCCCTAAAGCAAAAGATCAGAGTTGGATCAGGGACTCTTGGCTGAGCCATTGATTTGAGTGGATCAGTGATAGTGGAATATGTCAGCCTGGTAAGTTTCCCATATGTGTCAGGAGGGAGTAGTGATGCACGGTGTGCAGAAACTACTGTACTTTTCCCATAAGAAAAATAAATACTTGATTGTCAAACTTGATTGAGAGGATCAAGTCTATCAATGCATAGCGTGCACTGTGCATGCTTCATTCATTTACTGCTATAGCGGCTGCATTTCCATCCACTCAAACCGTGCAGAAGTTGGCTAACAGACCAGAAAAATGCAACACGGCATGTGGATATGTTAAAACTGTTCATTACTGTTAGCAAAATGCAATGATGTCCATATAGGCTTCCAATCCAAGAAGATGGCTTCCGGTTGCTTCCAGTTTCAGTTTATGCTGTCTTGCATTACTTGCTAGCTTCCATCTGAAGTTCACATCATGAGGTTAGCATTGTGAAGTATTATGGGTGCAGCGCTACGCATAAGCGCTTTCATATTGTACGTTTGTCACCCGAGTTAACAATTATGTCAAGATAAAATGTAATAATACCTCGTTTTTTACATGTTGTATTGCCTATTGTGGCTGTCGATCCTCACTAGTTTTTATCTTTATCAGACAAGTGCTCACTCTTATGAAATTAGACATTATTTGAAATCTCTTCTAGCAGTTATCAATTTAGACAATCTTCCACTTGAAACTTAGCATCTGTAGTTCCATTAATCTGGGAATTATTAACTGAACTGATAAAAGTATCAAGCACAAGCATACTGTTCTGGTTTCTATGCATATTTTGACCTATGGATATGTAATCTTTACTTGACAATGTTAACAATTTAACTAATGACACTGGACAAGATTAAACTTTAAAATAGTTTAGCAATAAAAAATTAACAGCAATGTAATTTCTGTGCTGAAAGAACTGCAACCCTAGGGTCAGTAGGTGGTGTTGGCCACATGTTGGCTGAAATAACATCATGTAGCCGTTTCTTTTAACTGTTTAAAGGCAATGTTTAGTTTTTGGCAAACATGGCAACTGGCATTGCAACCAAACAACTCTGCCTTTGGTCTTTATCCAGGTGTTGTCTGGCAAATGTACATTTGTACATTTTATATAGTTATCGACAGCAGAGACTTTTCTTCTTACATCCAATGTAGGCCAGCTTCGTGCATTCTAAATTCTAACGGTTGACTAATGCACTTCGGTCTAAATTGTGGAAAACATCCCTTTGTTACTCTGGGGTTTGTAGAGACTTCTAATGGCATATTTTGCTCAGCTTTTGGACTGAATATTTAAGGACAACCTGTCCTATTTAGATTGGCGGCTGTCTTTAATTTTCTCCCATTTGTAATTTCATCAGACAGGTCCAGGGGAGGTCCAGGGGAATGATGTACGTCAAATTCCTTTGAAATGGCTTTGTGACACTACCCAGTGGCATAAATAATTGTTCTCTATCTAAGGGCTTTAAATGGGTTAATTGATCTTGGCATGGTGTTCATCACACACCCATATGATCAAACAAAATTACACCCCTGCTCTTACACTCTATCGTGTGCTCTTTTGTGACCACAGAGTCAGTTTATCGTCCCATGCAAAAGACTACAAACACTATGCAGGGCAATATTCCCTTCACTGCCCAGGGGCATTAGGAATTTATATTGTCACCGGAGTGAAGAATGCCCCCTTCTGGACCTTCAACCCCCATACCAGCAGCCTATTATCTCCCAGCTGGGACTAACCCTGCTTTAGAGATAGAATTGGACCTGTTGAAGTGCACATGTTCAAACTGAGAAGCCGTATTTGTGTGGTTGATGTGCCATTTTCTAATACAAGTGACTTTTTCTAATACACCTTGTTTTGTGGGATCTTTTAGGTATTGAATATTGTGATACTAAAACAAGTATTGGCAAGTGGGACTTCTGGCATTATGACAAAACCAGGAGGAATTGCTCGAAGACAATTTTTTTTTGCTTAAGTGTTCCTGTTTATAGTTATCAGCTGGGTATCACCTATTCTCTATGGGGCTTTCAGTTCATAGTAGAATTTATTAATTGTTTTTAATATTGTTTATTGTCAAGTTTTGCACTATTGTTTTCATTGTTGAGTGTTTCCAAAACAGTATCTTTTGGTCTCCGTTCTTAAGAGTGTTCTTCAGAAATCAAGGCTGAAGAATTCCCTGTGATGATGATGATGATGATGATGATGATGATGACGACGATGATGATGATGGCCAGGCCAGTATTGACCCCTGAGTGTCCACCTCGTTAAGGGTTTATTGCAGCTGGTGCGATATAGAAGAGTTAAGGCGCAGCAGCAGAGTTCAGGCTGCATCTGAAGAGTGTTTGTCTGTGAGTGCGTGCTCACGGTGGCTGGCTGGCGTGCAGCTGGTGAGAGTTAGAGGGGAGCTGGGACAGAGTTCAGCATGCAGCTGCTAGTACTCTAATGGGCGACTGTTGTTAGAGATCACCTTTACCCTAAACCAGCCAAACACTTTAATAATGGTCTCTGCGCAGTCGGACATCCAGTTTTGTTCTCAGACGGTTTTTAATTCTGGGTATCTTGTGCGAAAATCATTGACTTGAATCAATAAGTATATGTGTTTTGGTATTAGCTTAGTTGTGTTATCATCATCTCATCTATACCGTTTACAAGTGTCAGGTTTTCTATTATTTATAGCATCATTTAGCGAAGAGTGGTCAACCGAAACCATTGCCAATGGGGAGAGTTGTGAAATCGCAAAATGCAACAACTGGGAATTCTGATCTGATTTGATGTTCTTTAGTTGCATTTTTGTCTCTGTTTTGACTACTCTTAATTAGATATGTACACACATCAATTATATCCTTAAGATGAAAGGCCTTCAAGTTAAACAACATTTCCTACAGCTACTTTGTTGCATCGTAACTAAACCCAAGATGCCTTCTTTTATGCTGGACTGCGTCATTTAGTGTCTAGGGTATAGGAGAGTGCCTGGGACAATACGACTTGTTTGTCCGTGGCCTTTTATTTCTGCTCCTTATTCCTCAGAAACCCAGTTGAACAATTACAATGATGAAGTGGCATTCACCTGCAGGTGCGTTACTTCCAGTTGGATATTAGCTGATGTCTGAAAGCAGGGGAATTAGCAGTGTGTTGTATTAGCCTTTTGTAGTGCATTTTGTTCAGGCCTTCTTCATTTCCCTGTTGTCAATGGCGAGTAGCCAGGGTCTCGGTACAGAACTGATGCCCGTCGTGTAAATGGTGTGAAAGGGCTGCTTAGCAAGTTAATACAAAGTGTTCTCATGTCAATCCTAGTGGAAATGGATACAATGCAAACATCACAGCTGAACCAAGCACGCATTCTAGTGAGTAAAAAGTCCAGGGGGAGGGGCCCTTTGTGCGCCAGCCTCTTTGAATGGTGGGGGGAAATTCTTCTGATTGAGGTGCGCTCGCCAGGATTAGAGGAGAGGCCGCTATTATGCATGCCTGAGGTTTGTTAAGTTGAGATCAATTCATTAAATTTTATTGCCCAGTGAGAAGCAGAAATACGTTATTGTGTGGACTTCATCAAATATTCATGGTTTAACGTAAGTAGTAAATGTATTCAATTAAGTGCTCTTTCACCAAGGGGTTGGGAAGGGGGGTGCGCTTGTCTCTGCTCAGCTGACAGTCTTAATTGCCTAATGGTTCTCCCTTTTTTTGGCACAAAAATATGTATTCTTCCACTTTAATTCCTCATGTTCTCTGTCAATCAGAGCTGAAGCACAACCTAATGACAGAACAATAGTGACTTATTTCTTAGGTCTCGTTAATGATTGCACATAGAGGAGGAAAATTAAAACATGGCCAGATTTCCTGATTATTCAATTTCACGCTCTATTCAGATTTACTGTACTTAGCATGGCAACTGCATTTAGACTCTGTATGTAGTCTCTTTGTAATAAATATATTTGACAGCTGCCATTTGTTTCGGAATTATCTCAGCAATAGATCCCAGGCTTTTATTACAGATTATATTGCGTCTGAATTTGTTGCTTTTCACTAAGGTCTTCTACAAGGTTAGATTGTGGGTTCCTTACTGATGACAATACTGTACTCAACATCCTCATCTCATGTACAAGCATTTGCATTCCTGTTAGCTTGATGCACTGACATGCAGAGATTTGCTAATGTTTCCTTAAGGTTGTACTGCAGAAACCTCCATATTATCTTACCTTAATTAGATGGAAAACCTGAAGTTATCACAAATGCTCTCCAAGACATGCTGGACATGCTAGTCCCCAGGCTTACTTGGAGAAGGGTGAACTGCTCTTGTTTATTACACCCACAAAATATTGTTATTGTTGTAATGCAAGGCCGGTGTGCTTCAATGTATGTTGTACCTTGGATGTGAGATGGGAAATGGACCGGTGTGAATGAACCGGCGACCACTTTCCCTCCTACAGGAGGCTGTCACTTTGTATGATGTTCTGGTTAATCTTGTTTCCACTCTGCAGCCTGATGATGTTGAAGGGAAGATCCGGGAGATCATCCCTGCTGGATTCTGCTGCAACACGGACGACTTCATCTCGTTGTTGGAGAAGGAGGCCAACTTCAAGCCCTTTGGCACCCTGCTTCACACATATCATGTTCATAATGTAGAGGAAGGAGGGGACTTCACCTACCAGATTCATAAGGTCCGCATACTAGCCTGCACTGCTATGTTATAGCTGCCTTTATATTTCTGGATATCATGGTCACCTGTATGATTTTCAGGCTTTTTTAATGTAAGAGACACAGTTGTTCTGTTTATTGCTTGAACTGTGACCTCAGACGTTCTGTCTTGTTTCCTAGGTGGACGTGTCGTGCCCAGGGTTCAGAGAGTACCACGAGCGCCTGCAGACCTTCCTGATGTGGTTCATCGAGACAGCCAGCTTCATCGACGTGGACGATGATCGTTGGGACTTTTTTCTGGTGTGAGTGTTTGCCCTTCGAAATCCACATCACACTTCCTGAAGCCCTATCCAGTTTCACTCTCCCTGAACCCCGTCCCAACGTCACTCTCCCTGAACCCCGTCCCAACGTCACTCTCCCTGAACCCCGTCCCAACGTCACTCTCCCTGAACCCCGTCCCAACGTCACTCTCCCTGAACCCCGTCCCAACGTCACTCTCCCTGAAGCCTTTCTCGTTGAGAAACAATGGGCTCTTTTAAGGCGCTCATGACCAATTACCCAGCCAGTTTGATTATATTTTCCCTGGCTATGGAGAATTGTTGATCTGGCAAGAGTTGCCTTTGTGTTCAAAGCCCTTTTCATTTTTTTTTCTTTCCAGGGCAAGAGCTGAATTGAACGCTGTTGTCTTTTGAAACACTGAATGACATCTCAAACAGTAAAAAGAGCCTCTACTAGTGTTTTCTTTAGCCTGGCACCTATTAATGGTGACAATGGGCAAATGGACTGAAGTGATGTGGAGGGTCTCGATCTCCCCCCACCACCGCCACCAACCCCCCTTTCTGCGGCTCTAAGTTGCAGTCCTCCAATTAAGTGCATAATGTATTCAGGTTGTAGCAGGTGTACGGACGGGGACAGGCCTGGCCGCTTCAGCATGCTGACACTGAAGGAGGAGAATGGAGAGGGGAAAATGGACGCGGCATGGGAGTGTGCCTGTAATTGACCTTCTTGCCTTTGTGTTTTATCTGCAGATTTGAGAAGTACAATAAGGATGGGGAGACTCTCTTTGCGACTGTTGGCTACATGACAGTTTATAATTACTACGTGTATCCAGACAAAACGCGACCACGTGTAAGGTAATTGCTAGGCGAGCACGTGCCTTCCCATTCTTTTGTACTAAATGGGAGAGGAAAATTATACATTTCTGTCTCACTTGTCCTACGAAAATCCCAAATTGCTGGCTTATGTATCCAACCCCAATCTGTGTGATACGCAAGCCAAATTGATCAGACAAAAAAAAGCGTTTGGCTTTAAATAAGCATTTTGATTTATCTTTGATGTATTGATTGACATGACACAATAACAATTTATGTTCGTTATAATCAAGTGAAAAGAGCTCCCTCAATTACAAATAATTGGGACATTATTCCGAGTTTCGTTGGTTCTCAGAAGGTTATTGTGATGTTGATAGATTGTTGTATTCTTGCGGACAAGGTCGAGGTTTAGTAGGTCTGCCGGAGTGGTCAGGGAGGCTGTTCTTTCATGCCTTTGTGTGTTGGCCTGTTGTCCTTCTATACAGCCAAATGCTGATCCTTCCGCCGTTCCAAGGAGAGGGTCATGGAGCTCAGCTGCTGGAGGCAGTGCACAGGTTCTACTGCAACCTACCCAAAGTACAGGACATCACAGGTGTGTGCGACGAATGACGTGCTGCTCTGCTCGTGTTTCCAGCAATGCTAGGTCCTTGTGAACGCGCAGGAACATGCATGCATTAACGTGCTTCAGTACCAATCACTTACACACAACTGATTGCTTTGCATAGGCGAGAGGAATGAGTAACTGAAGCGTCTGCTCAGATCAGAGGGGCTCCCCTATGGTCTTGTTCATGTTTTCCTCTACTTTGTATAAGTCCTTTGAATGGGGAGCTTCGGGGACGGCTCCTGCTGGAAGGAGGTCTTCTTATCCCGTGGCGTTAAATCCTCTCCTTGCTCGAAAGCCTCAGTGGAAGCTGGGATATGTAAATCCAAGCAGCTTTAGCAGAACTGTGCTTTGCCACACGCAGCCGCAATCCTAATCTGACAATGGTGTGGAATTCTAGAACTGTGTAGAGAATCAGTGGGACCTGAGCATAAGCCCTTATTGGAAACTCGGGGCGGTAGATGTGAACAGTCCGACAAACCTGTGACTATTCAGTATGCCTAACAAATATTTAATATCATCGTAGGTGGTGTGTATGTTATTGGATGTGGAAACCCAAACGTATGTGTAATTATTGTCTTATTGTCTGATGCTTCTTTTCAGCTGAAGACCCCTCAGACAATTACGTGAAGCTGAGAGACTACGTTCTGGTCAAGCTCTGCCAGACACTGCCATCGTTCTCCTCAGACAAGCTTTGTCTGGGCTTCAGTGACGACATGGCCACAGAGGCCAGAGAGAAGTTAAAGATAAACAAGGTCAGCGACTTGAAGGCCTGAGGATGTTTGAGTACTGTACTTTCTTAGGGATCCTAGGGCTTTTCTTCATTCACCAAACCATTAACAGACAAATACGGTCATTAACCCCTGACTCTCCAGTCTATTTAAAGGGGTGGGCTCTCAGCCCAATGCACTCACTTCAAAGTGGTCCCTGCTTGATTTCTCTTAGTGCACTTTGCACTGTTTAGCAGTCCCAATTATATCCTAGTTTTCCTGTGTCCCACTTGCATGTTGATGATTATCACAGCCTGATTCCTTATGGGTTAGAAAGACCAAGTTGTTTTTCACTCCGTCTTATCGCTCTGTGAAGCTCCAGCCACCTTAGCGTTGTACCAGGAGGTCCTGAATACCTCAACCAAACCTGAAGCCAACTAAGGAATTGGCTCAATCTTTCCTACATGATTGCGGTGGCTGACTGTACGGTTTCCTATAGGCACTAATGGCCCTGAACTGTTCCCCCCCTGCAGAAACATGCAAGACGAGTGTATGAAATCCTGCGTCTGAGGGTGACAGACATGAGCGATGAGACAAAAGCAAGAGCTTACCGTCTGGAAGTTAAAAGGAGGCTGTTTGCGCCCACCAAGGTATGTTTACATGAAAAGACCTCACCTTGTCTAGTGGCATGTTTCCCAACATCTTCCTGCTGTGTCTCTCTTGCTCTAGTTTAAAGGGTTCCCAAACTTTTATTTTGCACGGTGTCTTCAGTCACGACTCATCGTAAGGGTTGAGTGGAGAAAATTGTGACCAATTTTAAGATTTACTGTATATTTATGAAAAGATTTGTCAAAATACAGGGCTAGCTTGCGCTTCTGCGAATTGGTTGAGTTATTTCCATGCACTGAGTAAGAATGTTTGACTCCCTAATCTTGACTGCATTGAGAATTGAACCATTTAAAATGTTATTTTCACAATTATGCTTCTCTATACTCATACAACAATTTGGTTAAAGACTTTTATTAACTATGAAATCCTTGTTTTATTTGGTAAATACCCTCCAGAATCATTGGACACCTTAGCCAAAATATATATATATATATCAGCATGATCTTAAACTCAAAATGAGAATCATCTAATCATTCTAGTTTAAATCGTTCAAGTATAAAATAATCTGAAATTAATATTCCGCTGCCTCATTCTATTCCAGTACCACATTTTTGCCTGTTATCATACTCCTTATTGTGCCAGGTGTCAAAATAACCAAGCATCCTCTTCTAGGCAGATGCATCACAGCTCCAGTTGGCTTACAATCTTTAGTTTTCGCCAAGAATTTTGCCTAAATTAAAGAGATTTTGCAAAAGCATTGATCAAATTAAAATGTTACAAACAGTACCACAACATGACAAAGAGAAACATCTCCCCAAATGTTCATAATTTTCATGTCCAAGGCCACTCAAGGACATTAACATACTTTTTCCAAAGACATTCCCGCGTTCCCTTGGCTGTGTGCTTCTCATCATTTTTGTGCTGAAAGATGAATCTTCTCCGCTGCCTTAACCTGAACCACAGTGCCTTTATTCACGATCATCTCTGTACATTGCTCCATTCATTCTTTCCTGAGTCCTGACTAGACTCCCATCCTTTCTGCTGAGAAGCATCCCCATAGCATGATGCTCCCACCAACATTCTTCCCCATTGGGATGGTATTAGCCGCATTACATTGTTTGTCAGATATGGTGATTGGCATTCAGGCCTAGTAGTTCTCTTTTGGTCTCACCAGACCCAAGTACTTTTCCTCATGAATTTAAACTTCCATTTCACAAAGATGGAACCCACTCTGCCCCTGGAAACTTTTAATGATTTGGCAATGTTTCATAACCTTCCCTAGATCCATGCTTTGACATAATTATTTATGAGGTATAGAGAGCTATTTCAACTTCAAGTCTTGGTTTTTGCTCTGACGTGCATTGTGAAGTTGGGGACCTTATATAGATGTGTGCATTTCTACGTTGTCCATCCAGTTGAATTTACCACAGATTGGAGTCAGAGACCTCTCAAGGAGGGTAAAATTACACAGGATGCATTTTACCTTAATTTGGAGCATAATGGCTATCTACGTTTTTTTTTTGTCGTTATGTGGTATTGTGTGTAGATTGGTGTAAAAACAATTTATTTTTAATCTGATATTAATCCCCTCTAACAAAACAAAAGGTGGTTAAGGTGAAGCTGTCTGAAGCCTTTCTGAAGCTGCTGTAAATACATTTATTTTTGTCCTGGACCCATGTGGTTGCAGCCCACGGTCTGGGAAACCCTAGTTTATTTCCTTGTCCAATGGAATTTACGGGTTGCATCTGTGCCACGTAATCGTTGTTTATTTCCTTGTGAACTTCATCAGCGGTGAACAGCTGTCAGTCGCACTATTTAACCAGGATCACTCTTGAGTTGATTTTAATGTGATAATTATTGATTATGCCAGACTTCTCAAAGTGTTTGACAGCTGATGACTTTAACTATAAAACACGAACATGTTTCTGAACCGTGGTTAAGAATGCAACACTATCCGCTCAGAGCTGCTTCTTGTTGCGTCCTGTTACTTCTGTTGCATGACTCCAGAATCAGGGGGGGATTATTCCCCAGTTGCAGGGAAATGGTTAGGAGTACCAAAGGCGTGTTATTGGAGATACAATGGAGCACAGCAGGCATCCACCCCTAGTGTTATCCTGGGATTCAATTCCATTCAGAGTCGTGTCATTATGGAGGATTTGCATGTCTTTGGGAGGAAGGAGTAATTCAGCAGAGAAGTAGGTTGCCAACAGCACACATTCAAGCAAGTGAGTCAGAGAAGTTCATCTGTCAAATCAGCGCTGTCGGTGTGCTTCTGAAATGTGATTGGACGCACTGTAACTCAGCTATTCCCGACACGTCATCGATTTATATGTTCAATGCCATGTGCTGTGTGAGTGTGTCATTGAAACCCAGCATAGCAACCATTAGAGGATTGCTGTCAGCAGTGTAACCACACATTTAGAAAAAGGCTAATATCTGAGGGGGAAAAAGTATGTGGTTTGAAAAAGGAAGTAGGAGTTCCTTGGGTGGACGAGTGTGGAGGAGAGATCTGGTGGCCAGATGCAGCAGTTTTTCTTCTTTTTTTTTTCTTCTTGAAGGTTTGGTTTGTAGTTGAATGACAGGGCCCTCCTCTAATGAATGCATGGAGGATTACACATCTCTGCTCAAACCTGGCATCTCTTACCCGACTTCTCAGAGACAGTCTCTACCGTCAAATACACTACAAGTCTTTTCAGCGCCAGCCCAAAAATACAGTGAGGAATCTTGGTCCATGTCCAGAAGCTTTCCGCAGTTTCACGTTCTGAATTACAGAATCCTTTTCCCGCTCCCATTGGTGGCTGTTTGGGTTTATGACACTGGGCAATATGAGTAACAATATTACTCAATATTAACTTGTGCTTGTGTGCTAAATGTGCCTTGTGTAATATGTAAAATACCATGCAACATGTTTTACATCAGAAAATAAAGTGGCAAGAATATGTCGGAAAACCAATGCGTTTGAATCCAACCTAGTTCATCGGCCAGTGTGTGTTTTTGTGTGCTTAGAAGAACCAGCGGGAGATGACCAAGATGATGAAGTGTCTGCGGCCCGAGGAGCTGGTGTCCCACATCAGTCAGATGGACACCGCGCTGCAACACGAGGAGCTGGAGAAGAGCTACCAGGAGGTGTTGGCCGAGTACCGGAGAGTGCTCGAGAGGCTGGCGCAGGCCTGATCCCCAGGGGCCCGATGATGACCCCCCCCCCCCCGACTACCCCCTGCAACACAGCCCCACCCTCTTCGTCCTCTCCCTCTCACCGCTGGTCCCAGATGTACAGTAAAGGATGAGCTGCACCCGGCGGCCGGCTGGGGAAGCCTCACTCTGTCCCGCGTGGCTCCGCAGTCTGTGTGCCATTTAGCCGTTGGTAATCATTCACAGGCGACACAAACGCCATCCATACGTTTGGCTGGGGAGGAAGTGCCTCCACTTAGAGAATAAGGGAAAGCGATTGTTTTTTTGATCTTCAATATCTGTCGTCAAGTTTTCTCCTGAAGACATGTTGGTTTTGAAGCACTTCATATGGAAATAAATGAACAGTTTTTTGTACATTGATCAAACTGGGTTGTCCTTTTTTTTCCTGATGCGTTGTCTGAGTAAGAGTAGAAAATGTATAATGCCGACTGGCTTGTCTGTCAGTCTCTTGTTACTGGGGCCGCTTGCAGTAATTGTTCTCAGTAATAAACTTGATGTCTTCCTACCGTTAACTGCTGTACACATACTGGATACGTTGTACTTAATGCAATGTGGATTTCAATTGAACTGAATATGCATTCATACAATATTGGATAATCTATTTAGTTTAATCAATTTCCACATGTAAATTTGTTCAGGCACCCTCTTGTTGCTAATGTAACTTCTGATTGCCATTTATGCTGAGTGTTGGGCTAATGAGCATTATGGTTTTCAATTTAAAACCTCTTTGCCTCTACATTGCCCACTCTCCCAGAGCGCTGTGATGAAAAGCCTTCTCTGGATACTTTTGCACATTGTTGCTAAATCAAGGTCTGAAGGTTAATTTTCATTTTATCCCTCCACTTCACTTTGTAACAAGTAAAACCTCTGAATACTT
Source organism: Esox niger (assembly GCA_016801105.1). NCBI lineage: Eukaryota > Metazoa > Chordata > Actinopteri > Esociformes > Esocidae > Esox > Esox niger. The sequence goes on from JACXGJ010002866.1 coordinate 36,585, forward strand.
GACCAGCTCTGATTTTAGTTTGATTGAATCCACTTACGGCCACCAGGGGTGTCATTTCACTATGGGAGACCAGACCGTACTTTCCTGTGGTGATTTGAATATATAGCTACAGTAAAAGCTTGACCAACTGGTCAGACTTTGGCTGTTAGCCTTTGTTTAATTGAGAAGAACATTGGCTGACATCTGAGTTCTGCATTGGTGATGGGTCTGGGAGGTGCGAAGCTCTCCGCTGTTGAACGGCTTACAGGCCTGGCTGGTGTTGTCAGAGGGGGGTGGGCTGTGCTGTGGGACCGGGACCTCCAGGCCTCCCTCCAGACCAGACCACACAGTGATGTTTACAGAAGCCCAATTACTCCCCTAAAGCTCTGCCATGCAAATCAGGGGAAGCCCTCATCCCCCTCCCCAATGCACCTGCTTGCAGTAGTCTGTACTGGAGAGTTGAGAATGTTGCGGATTTATACAAGGCTGTTGACAGCCACCCACATCTAGTCAACAGGGAGCCTAAAAAGCGATGTCAAAGGGCTCGCTCACATATGCCTCTAAACAGGATACTATGTTTTAAGCTGTTAAAAGGGTGACGACAGATGAAAGAACATGTTCTATTCCTCTATAAGAATGTACTTGGTAAGAGAAGAGAAAGCAGAGCTATGTTCTCACCGGAGCTTATTGTATTATACTCAGTGTAGCAGTCAGGTGTCCTATGCACTGTGGTAAAATGGATCTGTTGTGAAAATTACCATGTTTATCAAATGACACATCCTGACTACAATGTGGTAGTGTGACATTATTTGATGTCTCTATGGGTGGGTATTAACCGTCAATCAACCGTTCAGGTGCTGTGAGTTGACAAGGGGTTCTCCCAGGGACTGGGTCCATCCTTGACAACAGGCTACAGCAGTGATCCCTAAGTTCTGTTCTCAAAATAGGGAACCTTGTTACCCCAAGGTTACCCCAAGACTTAAATGGGGTAGGTTGCCAATCTCCCTTCCCTTGGTCTTTGGCTTTTGTAGAGAAAACAAAATCTGTGTGTATGGTGTGCATTTTTGTTGAGGATTTGTTTTAAAAAATATCTGTAATTTCTCTTGTGTTATTAACACTAAGTCTGCCCTGTGAATGGGCATTCATTGGCTCTCAGGAATAATACAATTTAAATCATAAATGGGGCTTACTATTGACGACAGTATGAAGGTAGAATTTAAGTATCTGGTTTCAGGTTTTGGCATGCTGGTCGTCTGCTACTGTTAGCCGATGGCGCCTCCCGATCCCTCCACTGAGACAGACAGGCCGCTTGGACCCCGGCCCGGCTGTTCTGATGGACCCGATGAACATGATAGCCTACCTGTGTTGAGAAACCCTGTCGTCTTAGCCTCTGGATTCCCAGGAGAGTGAAAGGAAGGCATGTCGGTGCCTCGACCCTCCCGTCCTCCTTATCGTGTTCCCAGGTCTATTGTGCTCGTCCTTGGTTACCCACATACCCCGGGGCCAACGGCCCCTTCGCATCATTGAGCCTGGCCGGGCACTTTCTCCGCTAAATGAGCCCTCTTTAAGATAATGTTTGATGCGCTGACAAGCAGAACCAAAACACTGTAAAAGAAACTAGGTTTGACATCTTTTAATTGTGTGTCAGAAAAAGAATGATTGCGGCTCGTCGACTGGTTGAGATCATGCTTCCGATAAGGTAATTTGCTCAAGTAAAGGATGTGATGAAAGTGGTGGTGTTGCTATCCCAGCAGAGGTCCCAGGAGGCCATTCTGCTTGTGGCTCTCACATTATCCATAAACGTATCAAGATGGCTCCTCGCTGTGCAGTTATATACTAGTTTCTTTTAATTAAGTATGTGTCATTTGTGAATTCAAAAATAGACAAACGGGAATGTTATTTAAACATACCTAAATGACAGGAACAGGTGGCACAGGCAAACAAGTGTAATAACTGAAAAGGGAGGGTGGGAAACACATTTGCGAATGATGTCATTCATGTTGATGAATTGCTATCTGCAATGTCCTGAACATATGTCCTAGACACATTCATCCTACCGACATTTTCTGATTACATCTGCGTTGAATATGTTATTGTGATTTTCTTTTAATCAAAGCAAGCATCCAAGCTAATGCATGTAAAAAAAAAAGAAATTTTACGTACAAACTGCAATGTTAAACTGGATTTGTATTTTAATCACAATACAGGAAATCAGTGTTATACACTGGAGTTAGTTAGAATGATTGACAAGTGATTGAACAGTTCCAATTTAGAACTTGTTATGTTTGGTTACCAGTGATGTATGCTGGTAGTGCTGAAAGTATAAACATGCCCTTCCTGTATCACAGCTCCATAAAGATCCAGTTTCAATCTCCAAACATGACTTTGTCTTGGCCTGGCAGTACTGCTTGGTGAAATAGTTAAGGGTTTTGTCATCCTCATCCGATGTAATAATTTATTATGTCTCTTTTTTGCATTTTCCTCTTGTTTAATGTCCTGCATTTTAAATTGACTTGAACAAATCCAGACAGCTAGATGTTATTAGGCTGAACATGTGTGGTCATTAATGATTTGAACCTGTGGTGACATTTGGCTTTCATTTACTTAATGCTGGGGTACATATTGCCATGTGGCGTGATTGAAATCAGCCAGGAAGTGGGCTTGAAATATTAGATATTGTGTTTGGAACTGGGGAGGAACAGCTTCCTTGACACAAGGTCATTCATCATGACTAACTGTACTGGCCTGATTATTAATCTGTTAAATGAGCCATGTTGAGGAGGTAAAAAGAGAAACACATACTTGCTCAATGTATTTTTCAATTAAAATTGTCCCATTAGGCTGTAATTGTCGCAGCACTATCCGGGCTTGGGAGAGGCACATGGGAGAGGGAGCCAGGAGGAGTCAGACTGAGATGGTATCAGGTCTAGGAGACAGGAAGCCTCTGTAATCTTGTCAGGTTGGAGATCTGTGTGCTGCCATCCGATGTTGCCTACCCTCCATGGTTTTCAGCAAGCGCTCCAGAGGACCTCCTTATCATTTGGGTTTCTGAACAGTCTGGCGTGAATTTAACCTGGTAGATGTTTATGGTAAACAGTTTTGTCAGGCAAGACATCATTCTAATTAAGAATTTTTAACAAACATTTACAGAGGTTTCCCATTCAAAGTTCATAGACTAATTTCCTGGGCGGCATAGGTTAATAATTACATTTGATCCTGTGCGTTTGGTGAGACACTAAATAGTTTTCATAGCAACATGCTAAATAGGTTTGAGAAAGATCATAAACACTGACGACTCTGGTGAAATATAAATTACTTTCTTAATAGCGGAGATGAGATAGATTGTTAAGCAGAAGCATGTTCTACACAGGTTCATATATAATCAGCCAGGTCATAGACAACACAACTGTTAAGAGGCCATACTGTTTTCAGAGTTCAAATTAGGTTTTTCATGGACCACCACCCTAAACCACAAGATGTGGTTACGATATTGGGAATAGCTGCAGGGAAGTGTTACTCTGAGAACATACTGTTTCCCATGTTTATCTGCTCAACAACATGGTGGTATGTTTGATGTGCTGGCAAGGTGCAATTTCTCTCATGCTCCGACAGCACATGTAAACCCTGCAAACATCAAGCTACAGCCGAGGGAGTCCAATCTGAATGAATAGACAGTTCTAGTTGTTGTTCTAACTCGCCAGTTAAAATATCAAAATCAAAGTGAATGTAACTGGAGGAACATCAAATCAGTGCCATTCCACACGATGTGTATCGTTCTACAATAGGAGAACAGTAGGAGCACTTCAGTCTACTTCTCTGAAACACTGAAACCCCCAGTGTTTTTTCAAGCTGAAGCCCAGCTTAGTAAGTAAATAGGAATGTTGCATTTGCCGCGAGGAGACGTTGAAATTTGCCAGATGCTCTGTTCTAATTAGGGCCAAGTATTCCCTCTTGTATGGAGTATGTGAGAAACCATAAGTGCACTGCTGCCCAACCTAACAGACTTCAATGTTTGGACTCCAAACACTTGAACATAACAAACACTACGTTGTTATTTGCTTTGTAAACCAGAAGTGTTATTTCAGAGATGGAGTTTGTCATGTCGTGGTTTGTGGACATGAGACTGGTCATACACAATATCCATAGGACTTTCACGTTTTCAAAGCTCTGTATTTGGAGTCGTTGTATTTCAGGATCACAGTAGCGTCTCATCCACATACGTGTGCGTTCTTGGTGCGTGTGTGTGTGTGTGTTTGTACAAATGTCTGTCTCTGTGTGTGTGTGTGTGTGTGTGTGTGTGTGTGTGTGTGTACATGTCTGTCTCTCGTGTGTGTGTGTGTGTGTGTGTGTGTGTGTGTGTATACATGTCTGTGTGTGTGCCCGTTGGGCCTGTATCCTCTGTATCGTTGTGCAACCAGAGCTAAGAGTATGGAAACCATTTCTGGCAGGAGGTTGGGCTCTAACTCCGTTGGAGGCATTAGCCGAGCCCTTGCTAATATGTGCCTCCTGCTGAAGGTGCAGCCGGACTGTGGCTAGGAGCACTGTCATTAAGGATCCATTGGCTCTTTAAGAGCCACAGAAGCAACGGTTTCAGCCATCCTCACTGCTGTGCCTTTGTGTGTTCCACAAGCAGCACGTAGCGCGGTATAGAAGCGAAAGACCATTACTCCACAGCTGAGGTGAACACAGCCTCCATCTCTCCAGTGTGGAATCTTTTTTTTTTTTTTTTTACCTCATACACAGGTGCCCACACATCCCAGTCATTTCATCTTAGTGTTAAGACCGGCATCCATGTAAATCGGAATGACGTTTACAAAAAAAACTATCTGTACAAATAAATATGAATTTTCTCCTTGAAGTTTGTGAATGTGTTGGAGTTTGACCTGGAGCCCCGTTGGGGGAAGGAAACAGCACAGGGCAGGAAGTGAAAGGAGACCTCTGAGCTGTAGCCACCCACAGGCCCCCTCTTTACACCCCCAACCTGGCTGCTCTCCTGGGCTGCAGCGCTGGGACCGTGGCCTGGCTCCTGTCCAGTTTCCAGCACTGTGATGGGGAGGGTCATGGTGTGCCTGACCCGAGCCCTGCATGTTGGATGTTGTTATTATTAGTACTTCATGCCCCCCGGGCTGCCGGTCCTCATTGTGCGATGCAGCGGTGGACTCTGGAGAGGCTCTGGACCTGGGGAACAGCTGTGCAGGTTACGGGCTCCCAGGGCCCCCAGCACTATTGGCCGCCTCAGTCGTGGCTCTGCACAGACCAGGCGGGAGTTTAAGCACCTCAATGCTATTTATACACTGACTTCCCTCTGCAGAACCTCATCCAAACACCATACCAGGTCCAGGGCTAATGCCACCATAGAAGAGCAGCACACGAATTACACACATATGTGAAGATTCCCTTTTTGGTCTAGCAATGCTTCATCAGCCCCAACGTCTTACGCTGCTATATTATTGTGCTGGGGGTGTAGGGTCTTAATTTTCCCTGTTTTCTGTCATTTTAAACTTAGGAGGACATGAGGTCTGGACCCACATCTAGGGAGTACCAGGCTTGACTCATTTGCGGTCCCTGTCCGAAGTCCTCCTGGTTGTGTTGCAGATCAAGACGATACCTGACCATTTCAAGCTGCCACTCTGTTGATCCCCCCCTGTCCTTGTCCCTCCGGTTTTGCCTCCAATCTGGACTAGGTTTAAATAGACTCCGGGCTTAGCCCACATACATTCAACTATTACAATTTGGACTCTTAATATGTTCACCCGGCACAACCAGAAGAGGACTGGTCACCCCTTGGAGCCTGGTTCCTCTCTAGGCTTCTTCCTAAATTTGGCCCTCTTAGGGAGTTTTTCCTAGCCACTGACGTTCATCACTATTGTTGTTTGCTCCCTGGGGTTTAAGGCCGGGTGTTTTGTGAAAGCACTTTGTGACAACTGCTGATGTAAAAAGGGCTTTATAAAATAAATTTGATTGATTGATTGATTGATCTGAATCGTCTTGATAGAAACAGTGGGTAAAGACAGAGAAGAGAGTTTTTCCTGAAAGAGCAGCGGGCCAGATTCAAATCAATGCTGCAGCAGTACTTGTGCACCGGAGGCAACAGCTTAGATCTCTGGGCCACCCTTGGCCACCCTTGGCCACCCTGGGCCACCCTGGGCCACCCTTGGCCACCCTGGGCCACCCTTGGCCACCCTGGGCCACCCTTGGCCACCCTGGGCCACCCTGGGCCACTTATGATACACTTATTTGCACCTGTTCTTAGAAGCATGTCATAATGGAGGAACTCGATTGATTCTTTTCTAGTCCTGACAACTGTCACATTGTTGAAATAGATCAGCATGGCCTGTAGAGTTCTTCATTCATGTTAAAGCCATTCATTTTTCATAAACAGCACACCATCCCAAATAACGACCAAGGAGGATGGACAATGTCAGCTTCTCTAAATTATAGGGGCCATTTTTAAAATGCCTCACCTTAGTATCTTGATTCGGTCTATTCCTGGCAGATCTCAAGGGGGCCTTCTCAACTGTGTAAATAGCTCTGGAAATTGTGCATGGCCTTTGACTGTCTGTATAATTATGAGCCTCTTGCAGTATTTTACTTGGCAGCCTGAGAGGTTAACCCCTGAGGGCTGGACGCTTGGGGCTCCCTGTCTGACTGGCAGAGGTTTCCTCAAAGCTCTGCTTGTTCCCCTACTTGCTCGGCTGCCTGAGTACGTATCTCTATGCAGCGCTGATTCTCTGGTGGCTGGACTGTGGGGGAGGATGGAGGGGAGGGGAAGGTTGTCACATCCAGCCACAAGTAAAGGGTTTTTCGGTGGTTGGGTGAAGGCTGCAGCGTTACAGGCCCAAACAGAGACCGTTGTTGGGATCCTGCAGGAGCCCATTGCATTGCTCCAGGGACCATTAGCGCTTAAGCCATTTTTGTCTCTGTGGGATAGTGCCGTACCCGGCTATATTAGGACTCATCTTTTTATCTACGCCTATAATCAGACATTCCATGCTATGTAGCAGATGACAACCTTCTTTGAAAGTCCCTCGAAATACAGAAGGTGAAATGGATAATGGTGAATGGCAAAAATTCAGAGAATTCCGAAATTCTGAGGAGAATCCGAATTCTGTGGCTTTATGAACGTCAGTTACTGATTTTAATGATTGCTATTTGATGAGGCTATTAAGTTAGCTTGTTTACATTACTGTGCTGAAAATAATGGGAATGTTTCTCATTCTCAAAGCATATCAGTCCAAATTGTGCTGTTTATTTATTTTATTTTTTTTACCCTTCAGGCTGTCACGCAATGACCAAAATACATTATTTTCTTTACGTTTTTATTGTGTAAAAATGCTTTTTTATTTGATCCATTTTCATTTGAGTAGATTTTGGGGTCATATAAGGGATTTGAACCGGGGTAGAAGGTGCAGTCTGGCCTGTCTGATGTGATTGATGATGTTGCCGTATGAAATGGCCTGTGAAGATGCAGCCTCTTTTTTGGAGTCACAGCAGAGACTGTAAAAAAGGGAACATATGTGGTTTCGTCTCTAGATTCCCACATTGTTCTTTCTTGAAGCCTCCCCTCCCACGGGCTGCAAACTTCTCCATGCCCAAGACAAAACTATACAGAGGGAAATGAGTAGGCGCTAAGGATCTCTCTCGAGAGGACAGCACTTTACGTATTGCTGCCAAGTTGTATAGATCTTCCTCTGCTTTGATCCTAAGAAAACTAAATAGATACTGAATGTTGTGTCAAGCGGCACATGAGAAGGAGGCATAGCGGAGGTACAAGCATTACTCTCTGTGACGTTTCCTAGAACACCTATTCTGCTCTGCCACTGCTCGGCTGCTTCCGGTGAGCCTGTGTGTGCCTGTGGCCCTTGTCCTCTCAACAATAGCGCGGTCAAAGCCAGGACTGGGGAACAATGGACAGGGGACGTGTGTCCTGTCCGTCTCAGCAGCTGTGCAATCAGGGCCTGGCCCTGACCGTTGCTGGGTGGGAAGCCCTCTCCGTCCTCCATCATGTCCTCCGGTCTCGCAGCACGAGGAAAGCATGGCCCCTGATGAACTGGTCGGCTGCAACCTCTGAGGAGCTTTGACCTGATGCTTGATTAACTGAGGCTACAGGTGCCGGTGGGCTTGAAATCAGAGGGGTTAGAAACGACCCAGCATGGGGCCTGCTCTTGTTATTTTCTTCAATCATTTCTGTACTGTATCACCATATAATCACAGTAATTCCCTCTACCAGGGGCTCAAATACTAGCACTTGCAGATTAATCCTAGAGTCCATTTGCGCACCCGTGCTTCAAATGGTAACATCATCTCATTTCATCGAATGGCTCCCTACATGTTTATGCTGGAGATTTTCGGTTTCTTGCTTAGGCTCTGTGACATTCTGCTGTGTTCATCAGTAGCTTCCATTCATCTATTCCGTGGGGCTTGTGAATGCAGTATGCAGATAGCAGAGGATTCAGGCAATGAAATCATTACAGATCAGTTGTAAAATATTTGACACACATTTTTTTGCTTAATTTGACAGGGAAGTGGTGAAAGATTGAAGAGGGTTTTTGTTGAAAGAGAAGTGGGCTGGATTTGAACCCATGCTTCTTGAGTATATGTCCACTGGACCTCATCAACCAAATTGAGACTCAGTCAGTACCTGACTCATTGGTGATTATAGGTTGTTTGTGGGCAGGGAAAGTGCCTAAATAAAAAACAGACCCTGTATATTTTGAGAAAAAAATCCTGTACTGACTATATGTGTTCAGTAGAATATATTCAATATTAACTGAGATTCACAAACACAAATGAGAGGAATCGCATACTGACATATCGTCTGATAACGGGCATCATGGGAAGTGAGTGGATTATTGTGTTTTGTTTGTGTAACATTAGTTGATGGATCAATGGCGATTATTCAATATTTTATTGGTCAGACCGATCATAGAGTTTTCTAAAACCAGGCTTCTCTGAACATGACAGTTATTTTCAATATATGGCAACAGCATTGCCGGTTGGGAGAGTGAACTCTAGTTGTTTCACCACTATTATACAGACTCCTTGAATGCTGTTACTCAATACTGCGCCAGTTGCTCTGCTCTAGAAAACCATGGAAGTCATCTGAAAGTAACTGAGCGTGTTAACATTACACAATTTGTAGATGGGGTGAAAAGTTCCATGAATAAATAAAATACATATGGTAACTCATTGTAGATCATGACCAACACTTTCACCACTACTGGCTGTAACACTATAAACATTTCTGAGCACATCTTTAAGCAATTGAGACTGAATTTTGTTTGTGCCATTCATATACCCGTTTGGTGTCGTTAAAGGCTAATATCCCTTGATGTTAGATCATTCCTCACATTGTAGGAAGGATATGGACCCAAGTAAACTATACACCGTGACTCTGATTTCTTTAAATCCCTGTCTGATATCCATAGCTTCCTCTGTTGAGGAATTAGACTTGCCGTTTTTAACACAGTGAAGTCACACTCCACAAAGAATCTCCTGATATGTGGCATTCATTCTTTGCATTGAATGGGTTCTGTGAGATTGCAGTGTTTCATCAGAGTGAGAGGTTTTGATAAGACAATCAAAGAAATTGTTTACAAAAATCCATATGTCTGAGTTCGACACGAACATGAAACCATTTGAAAGCAGGGAGCTGAGACTTCAGATTGTTACTCCAAACGCGGCCATCCACATGCGCTTTCATATGTGCTTCTGCCATTTGCACAAGTCACAATTTCTGACAGAGCGAAAATATGGGGACTGTGGGGACTCATTAGAGCTTCCATTGGCCCCATCCTACCAGTGTGGAATGATTTAGCCTCCCGTTGCACCCTATTTAGGCACCATGATATTTTTGAACTAGCACAATTTTACACAACATTATTGATAGGCGTGTTTAATGAAATGCAGTGCCTTTGTTGATGTCTGTTTTCGTGACATTGGGATCCAAAGTCACTCACTCCAACCTTTATACATAAATTACGGGAGGTGAAAGCTTATGTTCAATTTATCCGTTTGGGGATGTGAAAGCCTATGTGCTATCTATCAGTGAGTAAAATAAACATTTTCACCATGATTTAAGTTAAGCGGCCTATCTGTGACATCAGGATATCACTTTATGTAATGGTTTTAAAACAACATCCTGCCCTCCAGATTACCAATCATCCAATTGCTGTTTCAAATTGCTCCGCAGGTTGTGGATGTCATTAATATGTCATCTGGACTTGAACCTTTCTTCTTGAACCATTCCAGGGAGCTTAGACTTCTAGAAAACAACTTTTATTAGTTTTGGGTTGTTGTCTTGCTGGAAGACCGACATTGTCCAAGATCAGAGGAATACATACACTTTGTTTGACATTGTACTTCAAAATACCTTGATAATCTACTGCAGTGTTTTTCAACCCTGCTCCTGGTGGCACACTGTCCTGCATGTTTTAGATCTCTCCTTACCCTAACACACCTGATGTAGCTCATCAAGGACGTGATAATGAGCTAATCATTTGAATCAGGTGTGACAGAGCAGGGAGAGATCTAAAACATGCAGGTCAGTGTGCCTCCAGGACCAGGGTTGAAAAACATTGACCTACTGATTAACCATAGGTCAAGCATTCAACATTCAAGCCTGTAAACAGCAACACTAAACCCACAGCGTTATCAAACCTTTCACATAATTTATTTCAGGCATTGTGTTCTTTCATTTTTGTCAGTGGTGAGTATAGGAAGACCCTACAGCTGAGACACAAGAAAGCCTGACTTATCTTCTCAAAAACATACTTAAACAAGCTGAAATCTCTGGGGAAACGTTTTGCGAATCAATGAAACAACGCCAGAGTCTTAGGTGATTCAGATCAGCACTGTTTACTGACCGCCAAACAAAGCATTCAATGAAAAGAAAACCCTGCCTAAAATCAAAGACAGATATTTGATATTGCTGTGGGATTGCTTGGGGTCTTGAATGTTTGTAAGGCATTGTGAAGATTAGCGATTACCGGGTGATTTAGCATCCCATGTTCAACACAGTCCAACAATTAGGTCTGCATTGAGAGTCTCCCAACAGAATGTGAGTCTCCCAACAGAACAATGATAACAAATGTAAAAAATTGGTTTCTGAATGGCGCAGCTGTAAATTTCGACAATGCCCTGGGGTTTTACATGTGCCAGTACAAATGATCTCAGCGCCTTCCGGAATTGCCACTGTTGGTTTTAGACGATATTGCTTTGCCTTGTCACAGTGACTCTTTGGGTGACCGGCAAGCTTATTAGTGATTTTTGACCAATGGTTCTGTTTTCTTCCAAGGCCAGAGTTGCTGAAAAGTACTTCCTTGTTAAGCCAGCAGTGTGATTAGAAGCTGAATGTCATGGTCAGAAAGGCACCTTTCAAACATTGACGAAAATAGGGATAATTGCCTTTAGAAAGGATTAGGAAATTTCTGTATTTATTTTCTAAAGAACACATTGTAAATTAAAATTCCTTGCATGTATACGTTTGGCATTGTTTAAGAACTATTTACATGGTGTGGTGCGACTAGGGGTGTAGAATTAAGAGGGGATGGTGGGGGTCATGACCCCCAAAATATTACAGACAGGTAAATGTGACCCCCCTGGAAAAGAGTGAAAATCCTGGGACCAGTGACCCTGACCACCCCCCCCCCCAATAAACAATACAAATATATGCGTTGGGTGGGACAAAAAGTTATTTAGGAAAAGTAGGTGTATAGATATTTGGCCACAACTTTATCTCTCATATATATATATGACATATTTGACCTTTTAATTTGTTTTGCCATGGGTATGAATGTTATCAATATTATGTTTCTATGAGCTATAGCAGTAAGGAAGAATTCTGTTATTATAAAAATGTTTATGACACACGAGTGGAATAGTGAAATTATCCATGGTATGACAACCTTAACACCATTATATGTTACCTGACAAGATGTACTCATTTCCATCTTCTGCCATTTCTCATGGTAACTACTGTTTTAAAAGGTTATGTGTGTGTCTTTAGTGGAGACTTGCTGATATTTTTCACTGTGTCCTTGGACCCCTTAAACATGGTATTATAAGCCATTCATTTAGTGCAGGGGTGTCCAAACTATTCCACGGAGGGCTGTGTGTCTGCAGGTTTTCGCTCTCTCCTTGGACTTGATTGACTTAATTAGGTTACTAATTGGTTAGTTCCTACCCTCACCTGGTTGTGTAGGTGTGAACTGGCAACCAATTTATAGGAAAAACCAAAAACCTGCTGACGCACAGCCCTCCATGGAATGGTTTGGACACCCCTGATTTATTGCATCGTGCAGGACTTGTGGAATGCATTGTACTCCCTTTGTAGAAATATCCAGAAGATACAAATGTAACAAACCACTTTGTAGGATGACACAAGACCATTTTCGATGACACAAGGCACTATTTGATGACACAAAATGATATTTGATGACACAAGACCCTATTTGATGACACAAGACGCTATTCGATGACACAAGACCCTATTCGATGACACAAGACCCTATTCGATGACAAAAGAT